>JADMLL010000003.1:11628500-11760199 GCA_016920875.1 Columbicola columbae | reverse complement strand
AAGAACTCATTTCAAAAAAATTGCACACTTTCAGAAGAATCCATTTCAAAAATATTGCACACTTGCAGAAAGAAACTGTTTAAAAATATTGCACACTTGTAGGAAGAACTCATTTCAAAAGTAATGCACACTTTGATCGAGAATTCATTTCAAAAACACTTTCACGAGTTAGAGCGTGGAAATATGTAAACATCTCATGTGGCGTCGAGTCCGTAATCTCTGAATCAAATGTCAACCTCTCAGCATCTCAACTGTTGGTAAAATCTGTCTAAAACACCCTTCCAACAGCAGAAAATATGCGGGAACGCCAAATTTCACAACTTGGTCACTGTTATTAGAGTAGGGGAAAGAACCTTTTCATTGAATTTGAAGTAGAGTGTTTGGGAAAATGACCGCTGACGAGTAACTAATGAGAATTAATTCGGTTAGAAGGATTAAGGTTTTGTGATGTTTTTAAAGAAAAAGGTTAATGGAGGAGGAAAAGGGGAGGAGAAAAAGACGAAAGATGTTACTCAAAAGAGAGAGAGAGAAAGTGGTGCCGAGCTAATAAAATAAATATACGATATGATAAAACGTAAGTGACATGGGATAATAAAGTTTTTGTGTCGCTTTTCAGCGACAGGGGTGGCAAGACTTTGATGAAGACGAAAGTTTGTGGCAGGTACAACACCACCACCAACAGCCTGAACCTTTCTCGTGTTATATTCACATTGTGTTACTCCTGTTACTGTCGAGCGTTATCAATTTATCTCCAATACCTCAGATATTTTTGGGACACTACAAAACCTATAAACAAATTCGCTATATAGGGCACTAACACTAAATAACTCGTAAGCAGGAAGAGAAAGGAAACAGTGACCGGAGGGTGGACGCGAGAGGAAAAACTTTGGTAAATTAGTGAGAGGAAAGGAAAAGCGACTGTTATCTTTAACGATTTTGGACTCCCTGCTTTCATTTACGTTACGTCTTCGCTATATTTCACGACACGTTTAGTTTCAAAGCTATAAATACTTGGATGATTTATGTACCAGCCGATCACCCCATCAATAGGGTTTCGGGGTGGTGGATTCTTCAGATGACCATTCAATTTATTTCATCCCCATAGCGAGTTAATCAATCTTGCTCATGTTTAGTTTTCTTTACATCCTTTTATGGGACTTAGGTTTTATATTTTATTATATTATATACCTTTGTCGCATCATCGAGAGCCCTTTTTTTTATCTAGACTTTAACCCAAAAACCGGGAAATTAGGACGGTTTTTCATCTGACGGATTTAACTTGTCTTGTCTCCGACTAATTCTTCCCGCATCTCTTAAATCCTTTCAGGTGTTTTGAAAAACGTTCAAATTTAACATTTCCAGTATATATTCGATAATATCTTAGATACAAAAGTAAACAATCACAACTACAACTACAATTCCAAATAGAACTAGAACAAATACAAAAATTCATCCGCCATGACACACTAACACGATTGCCAACCTAATTTTTGGGTAATTGCAGCCTTAAAATAAGTTACTATATATATAACATTAGTATAGGTTAGGTTGTAGGTTTATTGGGTTATTGTATATGTTATATAATATCACATATACATTATTCTCACTACAGTTGTAGTTCTTAACATTTTTATAATATTTCCTAGTTCCTCTCTCAATCTATCCGACCGTACGTATAACTAGTTACGCACAACTTATACTTTTCATTACTGTTTTCATTCTCATCGTTTACTTTCTATATCTTCTTTATCCGTCTTATTAACATCTCTTTTCATTATTTGGTTGTGTCTCACTTTATGTCTTTATATCTACTTACATCACATTGTCTCACAGGTGTGTCTACTTTATATTATATTATCGTTTTAATTGCCTTCCTTGTTGCCCATTTTATATTAAATATATTTATCGCCTGTCTACAATACTTTTAGTGTTTATATTTGGCCTCCTAACATGTTGTCAAAACTTTAACAGTGAGATATTTATATTTGTTCATTTCTCTATCTAAATACCTCACATAACACAACTAAGAAATATAAATTAGAGACAGATAAATAGATAAATTTATAATTGAGTACCCTTTTTGTGTTTTACAATATTTCCTTTTATACCCTCTATAGTAATCATGCTGTGGTAATTAAATAAATAATTATACAATAACGATATATAAAAAGGTTTCACCAAATAAATAGATAATATGCAATGAACGCTAAACATTAAACAAACCGATAATCAAATAGATAAATAAATCAATCAACTGCAAACCAGCACTATACGACTACAAAAATCGCCAATTCACCATCAAAAATCAATAATTAATTAACCGAAAAACAAAAAAGGGAAAAAATATATAAATACATAACAATATAATTAGGTCAGTAGTAGATAAATAATTACCTATCCTAACAAATAAATAAATAATCTGTAGACAAAAACTAACAACCCATAAATATAATAAATAAACAGTTAATTCTTTTAAATAACTATATATCAATAAATATACTAAAAACTATTTAAAATATATATATGAACATAGACTCCCAGAGTGTTCTATATCAACTCCCAGGGATCTATGACAACCTGCAAGGGGTCTACGTCAGCGGGAAAAAAATTTAGGGGTCCATGAAAATGGGGGTCAGCGATAGTGGATCTTAACATACACTGATAGTGCCTATTACTGTTTTATAATATAGACATATATATTATAAAAGTACGTGTGAAGTAAAAATTTACATCACTACAGTGAGAAATTTACAAAAATCAGGTATGTAGGGGGTCTACCCATAACCCAAAAACATGGCGAGGGGTCTACGACACAAAAAAGTTTGGGAATCTCTGATATAAACTAAGTAAGTAGCTAGATAAAGCAATAAATAAATAATCTGTATATTGGTACATCAGTTTCTACAACAGACAACCTCTTTTCCGTTAATTATAAATGTTCTGTCAGCAATTACCATTCTTCGAGACTTACATCCGGTTTCTTTAGTCACTTGTTCTATTTATTCACCTCTGGCACCTCCAAGACGAGCCACGAAATAAAAAGAAACTAATCAAAACAGAATTTATTTCAATAACAATACATAATATAAATAAAATGTTAATAATATAAATAGTGAAAGATGCTTTTTGGAAGGGATGAAAGGCAAGATTTCCTTTCGTTAGGCGAACCTCAAGAAGCCAAACATTTAGCCTTGTCTAAATCCTTTTCTTCAATGATTAATTTAATATCTAAATGTAGAGAGAGAGAGAGAGGAGAGGAGGAAAAAAGGGAAAGGAAAGAGAAAGAGAAACATATCATGAAAATTCATCTAATTTTAAGAAAAATAAATGACAAGCGTAAAAGAACCCGTCATTTGGGCGTCAAGCATTTAGTGCTACAATTTGTTAACTGCCAACAGTACAATTCGAAGATGGTGTAAGTTAAACATGGAAATATTTTGGCCGAGGCGATAAAAAGGGAAAAATAAAATTCATGTGTCTTCTGCTAGTCGGTTTCGATGTTTTTTTTGTTATCGGATTTTATACGTTAAAACTTTACGATATGCTTTTGTTAATTTCGATTAGATGAAGAAGAAGAACTGGACTTCTGGAATGGTCGTCTTGGAATTTAGGCCGTTTAGAATGAAAGGGAGGGTTTTGAAAGTGTTTTCCGGTTTTTTGAACGGACATGTTAACAAAGAAAGTTTTTGTTTTTCTTTTGTTTTTTGGGTCTTTTCTCTCTCGCTCTCTTCCTTCTATTTCTTTTGTGTTCTGGTTATCACGCTTCTGAAGATCCTGGTATATGGTTCCCAATTCCTTCAAATCCTCCAACCCCCAAAAAATATTTCCTTGTTCTGGAGTATCAAGTTCAAGAGTTTCTCTGACCCCATTCATAAATAGATGAGAGACTAAACAAATAGTATAGCAAAAGAAGAACCGCGTAAAAAAAGGCAAGTTAGATCTACTTTTAAATTTAAAACGCTCAACTTTAAATCCGCACAAAAAGAAGCCTGATTTTAATTAGTTGTCTAAAAAGTTTTGAGTTCTTCTTAAGTGTGCAAGACTTTTGAAATAAAGCGTGCATTATTTATGGAATAAGCTTTTCCCACGACTGTGCATTACTTCTGAAATGAAATCTTAATTACCACTTTGACGACCTCGCTACAAAATTGTATCCTCATCGTAGGACCCGGAAATTATTTCACTGTAGTCAGCTACATACAGTATCTCTTCGAGAAACTAGGAAATTGTACTTAAATCATGTCTGCCGGTGTAAAAAATGTCGTAGTAGTTGGGTTATGCGATCGTCAGTGTGCATCATTTATGAAATGAGACGTAAATCTTTTTCGTCATTGTTAAACCGGTCTTTCGTAGCTTCCTTGCATCCGGAAGGACCTGAATATCCGGTTCGATAATATATTTTAGCTAAATGTCTGTGGGAGGTAGATAAGCTCGAACAGTTCTTTGTTTCGTTTTGTTCTTTATGCGTTGTGTTCTCTTATCAGACCCGGAATCTCTCTCAGCATCTTTCGTTTCTTCAATTCTAGTTGCCTTTCTTTGACTGGTTCAAAAATTAGAAAATCTTCATTACCAGTTTCAATTAATTAAATTCAGGGCCGTACAGAGAAAAAAAAATTTCGGAGGAAGAGAAATTCCTTACGACATGACACAATTAAAACAAATTAGTATCAAAATCCTTTCAAGGTGTTGCCTTTCCGGGAGAAGAAAATAAAGTGACTCCGAGGGGAGAGAGACAAAGAAAATGGAAAGAAGAAGGAGATGTGTGAATAAATTTCCTTCTTGGATAATGGTTAAAGTTTGAATGTTCGGAAGTCGGAAATCGAATGGAATCACCTTCACCTCATTAAGCAGGTTAATTGAGTCGGAGGGATTCCAATTCCAAACAGGATGAAGTTTCAACTAATCTGATCACCTGCGATCTTCACTAATTGGGAATTAAAAACGAAATCGGATTCATGGCCTCCTTTCCTCTTTTTCTCGAAGGAAAAGATCCTCGGCCTTTTTCGGGGAACATCAGAACCAGGCAGGGAAAACCGTCCCCCGTCAGAATTATTCCGTTTAAACAATTTTCTCGTCCGATTTACCGGTTAAACGAATCGGAAATTAGTCAGGAAGGTCGTCGCCACTGCTGAGAGGTAACCAAGTTCCTTATATTAAGAAAGACTCGTATTAAATTGAAGGTTGTGCGGCCTTTTGGGGTCTTAACGAAAATTTACTTCTCTTTAAACAACAGCTCGTGGATTTTTGTTTCCCTTCCTGTCGTCCGTTCTTCCTTTCTCCCTGTTTTCTGTTGTGCGGTTCACGCTGAGTGTCGTTAACTTTTTATTATTTGCTCTCTTTTTCTTCTTCTTGAAAGCACAATAAAAAATTATTGTGAGCTTTATTTATTGCTTTAGGTGGGAGATTACGATATCGGGGAAACCAAAATGAGGTTTGACGAATTGGTTTGTTTTTGTTTTTGTTTTATTTTTTGGGAGGGAATCGATTTCTTACAAACAAAAAATTAATCGGAGATGTGTTTCCTTTTGTTTAGATCCCTTTCCGAGTTTTCTCCTCACCTTTTCAACGCTACTAATTCTATTTTGATTTAGTTAGTCTAACTTATTATTTTTAGTCCGTCATTCACAAATCCTGATAACCTTTCAAACCCTAAACTTAGTAGTTGTTGAATCTTTGATCAAAAATCATCTTCTGACGTTATCAAAATTTTATTCCTCAGCTTCTTAACCATCAAGCCACGTCATAATACGTCACACACTTCCTATCGCAACCGATAAACCGTTAAAAGTTTCTTTTGTCACCGGAATAGAATTTTTGGGGAAGGAAAGAGCGTGGAAGCCCGAAATCCTAGAAACCAGCAAAGTTTACCGCGATGCTGAGATAAAATGGAAATGTTTGGATGAATGAATTGCTCAGGACCTTTGGGTTTATAATTTACCTAAATAGTAAACTTTGAACAGTATACGAAAGGAGCCATTAGTCTTGAAACTGTTGTACAATAGGCAACCACTTCGAAACTAAGTCTTTCGTTGTTAACTTTATCATAATTGTGACAAATGGTTCTCTTCTGTTTACTTGCATCAATTTATTAAGTCCTCGATGTTTGAGTTGACTTAACTTTTTTGAATATTTCCCTCCTGTCCTTTCTCTCTCTCTCTCTCTCTCTCTGACTCTGTATTGTGTGTTTCTAGCAGTCGTCTTTTGAGAAATCTACTTCCACCTTTCGCTGAGGGATTTTAAGGGATTTGATTGTTGTAAGAATTCAGGAGAATGTGTATAGCTTTAGTTCTGCTGACGAATTTCTTTAGTCCCTAACACATACAATTGTGTAAAATTAAATTTGTGTTTTTGGTTAATCGTCTTAGAAATTTGTTACTTCCACATTTTTGGACATCTTAGTACTTCTTCTGTGTCAGAATCTTCATTTTGGACATCTTAGTACTTCTTCTGTGTCAGAATCTTCATTTTGGGCATCTTAGTACTTCTTCTGGACCAGAATCTTCATTTTTGGCTGTCTTAGTACGTCTTCTAGACCAGAATCTTCATTTTGGGCATCTTAGTACTTCTTCTGAGAATCTTCATTTTGGCATCTTAGTACTTCTTCTGGACCAGAATCTTCATTTTTGGGCATCTTAGTACTTCTTTCTTCATTTTTGGACATCTTAGTACTTCTTCTGGGCCAGAATCTTCATTTTTGAACGTCTTAGTACCAACCCAACGTCTCTCCTTCCATCTCTATTGAATGTACACCAAAAAATAATTATAGCTTGAATGAAGTTGTAAGGAACCCAACTCGAAACGTCACAAGGTGTTCTGTTGCAGTAACGGTAGATGAGTTCTTTCACACTCCAAACGGCGTATACATCACCGACTTGAGTGACCCGCCCCCTAAATTGCATCCAACACCAATCTATTCAGTTACAAATAACAAAAAAGGGTCTCCTTAATTAAACCGGCCCCATTTTCTATGAATGCTCGTTTAAGAACAATTAATTTCAATGACAGTGATTAGAAAACAATTAATTACAACTGACCATTTGTTCTCTACCTTTATTTATGCGAATGTGGATTGCTTATTAATTTCTATAGTCGTGTTGAGAGAGAGGGTTTCTCACTGAAACTCGTTCCCGTGGGATTTGGAGAATTTTCATTTTGGACAAGTTGACCACTCCTTTGATGGACTCGAACAAGGCCTTGGAACCCTAATTCTATTTAACTCGGTTCTGGTTTTATTTTTAGTTAAACAGTGGGCTCATCTCCTTTCGATATAAATTAACTTTAACTTTCTTTTGAGAATGAAACTTTTTTTTATTAGAAAACAATTGAAATTCCGTCGACGGAAACTATTCTCCTCTCTCTCTCTCTCAACTCAACTTAATCTCATTCTTTTCTCTACAAGACTATAATTTCGTCACCTAATATGACCACAGGTGTTCCATTATTTCGAAAGAAAGTCGATTAAATAAAAGAGTCTTCTACCTAATTGAAATAGAAGAAACTAGAAAGAAAGGAGAGAGAATAGAAAAGTTTAATTGAAAAACAATCGCTAACAAAATGATCACCTCAGGCGTGTAAAGAGAGAGTGAGAGAGAGCGAATTCTTATTAAGAGAAAAGGGCGCGGATGTAATGTGTAAGTCATTTTCATTCCTTTTCCTCGAGAACCTCATTTAAATTGTCCTTAATAACGCATAAAAAGATTTTCTTCCATTTGTTCGCGTTATCAAACGGTGGATTAATTTACCATTGAGGCTTCGCATTGGGACGGGGTACGGGGGCAAAGGAATGAGAAATGAAAGGAGAGGAGGAGGAGGAGGAAGAAAAAGAAGAAAGTAGGTTGAGAGATGAGAAAACTTGAAAGCTTTCCCATTCCCTTCCTCTCCTCCTCTTTTCTCCTACGTCAGAATCCATTTGATTACGTTTTTCTTCCTTCCTTCCGCAATTTGCCTTGTTAAAATGACGATCGTGAAAAAATCATGGCTGAGAGTTTCCCAAAAAAAAAAGATGTTAATATGATTTTGACATTTTTTTTTTATAACAAAAAGTTTTCATCACCGATTTTCATTTCCTTTCACGGCGCACTTTGGTCATTTGTTTTATTGTATACCATTGTGTTCTTGGCTTAAACTCGAAAAGTTGTTATGGATGTCTCTTGCTCTACATCCTCATCCGTGTTCTACTGTTTCTGTTCTGTTCTGACTCATTTATACAATGAAATGGTTTCTACAAGAAATGATTGTGTATGTCTGTTGGCTCAAGTTTGTACTTTTGTAGTTCCTTGATTTTGGTTCCTGAAAATTTGTGCCAGTGTTGAGTGTTCGAAAGTAGAGAGATGTAGACAAATTTTCACCAAAAACTGGGGTTTAATATATTTATCCATCAATATATTAACATAATATAGTGTTTTGGGGTGTTTATCTTATAAGGTTTACTATTTTGTTCTCTGGATCGGGACAAGATTGTGTTTCGATGACTACACTAATGTCCTGTGAAGGAGCCATCCGATCGCTATGAAGTAATCATTTGAATCTTCAAATATATTATGGGCCGCCTGCACTTTTACTGATAACAAATTAAGTCAAAATTTAAACTTAAACTACAAAATACGGTAACTTTATAGATACTAAAGTACAAAGGTACAACTTAAACTATACAACGCATCGTTGGGAATTTATTTATACCAACTTCATTTTGGGTTTTCTGTCCAAACTCACGTATCTTCCTCATCTGTGGGATGCCAATGAGCTTGTCACACAATTCTGGTAGTACACGGTTAAACTTAAAACCCATAAAAATACCGGAAATGTCGAATCTATGTAAATGGAGCGAGTTACAATATATTTGAATAGCTAGCCCATGGAGCTGAGAGTTGGCAATACCAACACGCATCTTTTATTTTTCTTATTGTGGTATTGGTGTGACAGTAGAGTTTAGAGGATCACCTAAATCGCTATGTAATTTTTAGTTACTACTCCCCTCAAGTCACAAATTTACTCCAATGTCGAAACCTACTAGCATCGTCAGTTGATGTGTCAAGCTTACAACTTAGGAGAATCTAATAGCCTGCATCTACATCTAATAGCCTAAACTCTAGCCATCTAATAAACATCTAATAGCCAAAAAATGACATCACCAACACTACAGGTGAGGGAAACTAAAAGAAATGACCCACCACGATAAGTCATAACGGTTATTCTGTCTCTAACCTTGTGACAGTATCATCAGATGTAGAAACGGCCTAGCCTAGTAGCGATCTCATTGTTGAAATGATTCGATTTAAAATATTCAGGTTTGAAAAAGGTTTTGAATGAAAAAATTCATTCACAATCACCTTCATGAATGAAATATTTAAAAGAAAGAACACGCGGTCAGTTTTGAACCTGTTTCTCCTTTTTTGTCAATAAAATTATGATGCGACACTAATAAAAATTTGAAACCGCCAAAAGGACAAAAGGTTTACCTGGCCTCCATTCATTAAAATGCGGACGCAGGTCGGACTTCTCTTTGTCACCTTTTCTTTCTCTTCTAATCGTTATTATTTTGTAAATTTAAACTCTTCACAAAACACGTTCCTCTGATAGAGAAAACAAATTTCTGTCGTGAAGACGATGACGAGCTGAAAGAGCATCGGAAGCTTTCGCTCAGACAAAACCTCGGGCTTTCTCTCAGAAAGCAAGACAACCTAAAAGAATTTGATTGATGGTTCAACTTTAAAAAGAAATTTTCGAAATCATCAAATGATACCATTTACCAAAAAGAAAGAAAGAAGAAGAGGAGGAGGAGAGAGGTTTGATTTAAAATGTCGTTAGTCGAAAATGTTTAGAATTTATTTTAGAATTGTTTTATTGAGATTTTGTGTCGAAGTTAATTTCGCTTTGAAATAAAATGAACAAAAAATTATTTTTTATAATATACCGTAAAATGGGGCAGGGTAAAATCTTTAGAGGGAAACGGAGGGAGGAGAGCATTCGTTCCATTTTTCTTTGTTCTATAATCTGAATTTCCAATTTTTTCCTTTTATTTTCTTTCTCTGATCTTTTTCTATTTCGTCTGGTATCCGTTTTGCTATCACGTTTAATTGGTTTTCGAAAAAACGCTGTTGTCACACCCAAGAACACGATTTTGCTACAGCAGAATTAGAATTTTTCTAAAATTTGACGTAAACTGTTGTTCACAACCTAATATACCCAACGTTTTAATGTAATGTTGTGTAAACATTACGGTAAAAGTGATAAATCAAACGAATATCTACAATTCCTGTCGATTAGTCCTCATCACCAGTTAAATATGACAAATTATCAAATTTACCGGCTAATTTATAAAACGTCCAGATAATGATGGTGAGCTTAATAAACGTTTGTTGAGATTAGGAGTCGTATATTCTGTAAACTATCCGGTAAATGTGATAAATACTCGATAATTTGTCACAAAAACCAATCTTAGTTGTTACTTTTAATCGCCGGGAGTTGTATATATTTGCCAAATTTATCACATTTACCGGCTAATTTATAAAATTTCCAGCTATTACTAGTTTGATAAAAGTTTGTTCAGATTACGAGTCCTATATTTTATAAATTACCCGGTAAATGTGATAAATACAAGTTATTGGTCAAATCAACCAATCTCAGTTGTTGATTATGTTTAATCGCCGGGAGTTATATTTGCCAAATTTATCACTTTTACCGTAACTATTTATATCACATTTATCAAATTTACCGGCTAATTTATGAAATCTCCAACTAATGATATTAATAAATGTTTGCTCAGATTACGAATCGTGTATTTTATAAACTAGCCGGTGAATGTAATAAATGCTCAGTAATTAGTCACACTAACCAATCTTAGTTGATGTTTATTATTAGATTCGCCAAATTTATCACATTTAGCGGCTAATTTATAAAAGTTCCAGCTAATACTAGTTTGATAATTTGTTCGGATTACGAGTCTTATATTTTATAAATTACCCGGTAAATGTGATAAATACTCAGTAATTTGTCACATCAACCAATTTTAGTTGGTGATTATGAATAATTTCCGACAAGTATTTGTTATCACCCGATTTATCACTTTTACCGTAACAAATATTTTAGTTTGTAGAACTCGAATCATTTCTCGGTCCTCTTAATATTTGGTTTTTGGATTTGAATTTCACCACAACTGTTGAATTGTAATTAGTTTAGTTTTAGTTCTTGTTTTAACCCCGTTCTCAACTCCAGCACTTCTTGTCACTGCCTTCTATCAAATTTCAAAATCGATTGTTTTGGCAATAACAATGGAAAGTAGAACAAATTTAGACTGTATAGACTATGTTATGAAGTTAAACTGCAAATTTATATTTAGTAAGGCTATTGTTCAGAGCCTCACTCCCGTCGTCTCTAGTTATCTAAAACCTTATACTATACACATCCCAGAAACAGTTACCCAGCATAACAGTACTGACCGTCAGGAAGACACAAACTCTCGTTTTTGAATAATTTTGATCGCATAGTCATCCATTTGATTAGTATCGATTCACAAACAAGCTACGACGATGGAAATTAATTTCTCCGCAAAATGCGAGGAATACATTTCAAAAGGAGAAATCCTTCACCATTGTTATTATTATTATTATTATTATTTCGAAAGTGTGTTTAAAAGGTGTTTACTTTTGAGATAGTGTTTTGTTTTAATTTGAATGTCGACGACATCTTTACAATAGAATTCGCTCCCAACTATTATGATAAGTTAATATGTTACGTACGTGCATGATCGGAATAACTAACAAACACGTCTTAGAAAGACTGATGAAAATTATCTGTTACTGGATTTACATAAGATAATGACTTGCGACTTGTTTAAATCTTATCCTTTTGGTGTTCTATCTAACCTTCCGTCGGTTCGTGGTCTTAAAAGCGATAATTCTGATTCTATTTGTATTTATTAATTAATATAATTTCATTCCAACGGTTTTTAATAAAGCTGTTGATTGTAGGAAAGTTTTTCTGAGGGTCTTCAGGAAAGTGTTCTTCTAGACTATTTTCAGAACTTGACAGCTGTTATAGTGAATATGGCTTATCTAAAACCAAATTTTTCGTTTTTATTACTCTATACTGCCGAGAGGGGAGGTAGGTTATAGGTACACTTGTTGTACCTGTGTTTACTTGATATATGTAAAAGTGTTAGGTCTGCTGTGAAGTTCTGTCTGATAATGTTACACAAATTTAATTTGGGTTATATCTTCAAGAAATCTACTAAAATATTGACTACGAAGATAGTAAACTATCATGGCGTGGGTTTATAGAGTAGTTGCAGAACCTCGATACCGTTTTTGGGTCCTTCCAACTTCTAAGAAAATTCTTGTCACCTTTATCTCTGCTGGACATTCTTTTCTTCATTACAACACTAAATATTTCTGTTGTCAATCTTTCCCTTCACCAATATCGTAGTTCGAACTAGTAGATCTATCCAGGTGGAGCCTCTACTGGATTAGTCACCATGACTACTATCCATGGAGGTATCTAACTGACCTGGGATTGTAAAGAGAAGTGTTTTAGAATAGGGAGGCGATAGATCGATTTGATAGATTAAGAAGGAGGCACTGGATGCCGATAAGAATCGTCCATATCAGTATCGTTGTCGTCTGTCTTCAGAAGAAGGGTTCAGACCACGTAGTTGAAGATCGTCTCGATCACTCGCTGTAGGTGTTGAACAAGATCGAAGCCGGTCCCATAAGTCTCAAATAGTCTTTATAAGTGTGTTCGTCTAAGAGACATCGGTAAAAGAAGTATGTCAGGGAGTCAACAAGTCGAAACCTGTACGAAAAAATTAGTTCAAACCACTCACAGACTGTATCTGCTAGTCTTTCTTTAAAGACTAACCAACTATTTTTACTTTGTCACTAAAAAATTAATAAAAATCAAGATCCACTAACTTTTTACTTTACTAAACCTATTACGTCAGTACTAATTTAACCTAAACAGTGGCAGTTACGTAAGAAACACAAAACTAATTCGAATCAATCGCATTAAAGACATCAACAAACCTATCGGAGGATATCAATGAGTCATACTATTCATTTAAAACGTTTTTCTGTAGCATAACAAACTGTATAATTGATTAGATGGTATTCAATTCGTATGATGAAAGGAGTAGAGAATGAAGCAACGACTCAGAGAGATGTAGAGATGAATGTGACAGGAACTTCCCTCTTCTATTAAAAACAAACCAGCGGTTAAAAAAAAAATGAATCCAAGTATTGTTTGGACAGATGGCGATTCTCAACTCTTTTTAGGAAAAATTCCAATCAAGCTTTTTCTTCTTTTTTTTTTAATTGAAAGTTCACCTTTCTGGAGTCGTGATTTTTTTTTTATTCCAAGAGTTAATACTAAGCAAACAACAGTGACGAAGGAGATTTCCATCAGATTTCTAGTGAAACAAAAATAAAATAGGAAAGTCTCGCTGTCGTTGTTTCTTTTCCTTTTTCATGTTGAATTTTCCCTTTTTTTTCCTTTTAAAAGACTGTTTCCATGTGAGGGTTTGATTTCTTTTTTTAACCTTTTCTTAATGTTTGTCCCTTTGGAGAGTTGGAAGGATGGTGTATAGCCTACTCTCTTTATTTTGCTTTTTCCTCATTTTCAGAATTCTGTTAATACGGGGAATTCTTCTACTTGTAGTTTTGATTTTGTAAAACGATTTTGATATAGAACTGTCTTAGGGTATCTCTTCTCTTTTTTTGGTTTAGAGCGATTTGGAGGCATGTTGCCTTTTATACTATGTGCTTTCGGTTGGAACCGAAGAATAACAATCGAATTATGGCAAACTAACCTTCTTGTAGAATCGAACAAGCCAAACTTTTATCAAAGCCGGGGTAGATTATGCAGGGCTTATTTATACCTACAGAGTTAGATCCTTGGTACTCAAGCTTTTTCCTTCCCGGGCCAAAATTCCATTGTGACTGAGCCACACGACTTTTACAAGTCGACGCAAACACTCCACCCTCAGGGCATCATCTGTATGTACATCTGTCAGCCTATTTCTGTATGTATTTTCTATACATTTCCTCATAAACATATGTTGAGGTAAACAATGTTCGCAGTTTCTGAGCAGAGGCCCAAACATTTTCGTACCGGTCAGGCACTATAGTTCAGACTTAACAATGACCAATCGACCTTTCACAAATTTTCGGTTTCCACTGGGCCACCAGTAGAGCTTGGTGGGCCGCAGTTTGAGTACCAAAGGGTGTTAGATCGATCAAATCATACATTTATGTGTTAGTCTGTAAGATTCAAGTCAAGAAGTCATTAAAATGAAATACAAACGTGTCAGGACAAACGTAACTTATAGTTGGAATTTGAGGAATGACTGGGCCTATGTTTCTGGGCTGTTTAGCTCTACCTGGGTTGTTCAATCTTTGTCTCGTGTCGTTTCCATATCTTTTCCAAAACTGAAACACTATATCTGTGATTACTCAACACATCCATAAAAACTCGGCTAACAGTATCAAACCCCAGACCTAAACAGTGTCCACATCAAACATTTCTTCGCGAACGTCTTAGTGTATTAGAGTCAACAGTCTTATTTCTGGTAGTGTTAGAGCTAAATTATGTTGCGAGATACCTTGTTATAAAAGGATGTCTGGTTAGTTGACAATTCTAGGTACTAATAAATTACTTCCTAAAACCTTTTTTGACTATATTGAGGACTAGCATCATCTATTTATCGGTTCCTTTGTCATACATAAGCTCAAAAGACTAAACCTTTTTCATCTCAACACATATTCGCTTCTAAGATAGTCAAAAATTATTTTAACCTCCTTTTGAAAATGTTTCCAAAAGATGTCCTCTTCGGGAAACATCGAGGCAGTCGTCACTGATTAGAAACCGAAAAAGAAAAATCGTCAATTGATTTTCTATTAAAGGTTATTAAGCTTTTATTTAACCAATGGGAAATTGAAACGTGACTACCTGGTTTTCTCGTGGATTTTCCACCGGAGAAATTCTCTCTCTTTTCCTTTTCTTCTTTTTTTTTCACAAATTTATCACAATTTTTTCACTTTTCTTTCCTGGGGGAAAAAAATCAACATCGTGGACTGGCGGAGGTTTTTCTTCTTTTTGATGACATAAGTTAATGAACATAAGCGGGAGAAGATGTCTTAATCTTTTTAAATTAAATTTTTCCTTAAAAACGTTTAAGAATCTCCTGTTGGGGGTGGTTTTTTGAAGGAGGTCTTTGCTTAAGTCGAAAATGAATTAAATTGTGTTTTAGGATCGAGATGAAAGTCTTGAGATTAGTTTTTGTGCCAGTTTGTAGATTTTGAAATGGTGAGGGTGTGTATTCATAGTTTTACCAGAGGGTTCGGGGACTTTGGGATGGTCTAGAGCCTTCTGATGACTGTAACTTTCATGGATTTAGCCTGAAAGTGGGAATTTGAGCGATTTGAAGAAGATAGGAGAAGTGGGATGGGTTAGAACGGTAAGTTAAGTCGTACAGACGATGGGTTGAACAGGCAACAGAAGGTGGTGGGCACACCACCTTCTGTTGCCTGTTCAACCCATCGTCTGTACGACTTAACTTACCGTTCTAACCCATCCCACTTCTCCTATCTTCTTCAAATCGCTAGTAAATGTTGATTCCTAGTTTACCAAATAACACATTTCATAAATACTGCACATTTGAATATCCTACCCGTCGGGTAAATCACGTTTAGTTGTATAAAAATTCTGCTTCATAAAAAATTGTCATTTGTACCAAAGTTTCATTTCATAAATATTGCACAGTTTAATGAGTAGTTCACTAAAAATATTTTACCAAATTAAAGCATATCAAAATTTTAGTATCAGCAGTGTGATTCTTTGAATGTTACTCTTCAAGTCAAATTTTGGAAAAGGATGAGACCATTTCCCCTTACCTCGACCTCTATCACCCACATTAAAAGGTCCAGGTATCCACGACAGCACAGAATTCGCTCTGAACTTGAAACCATATTCAATCTCTCCACTACCAAGAAACACAAAAGCCTAAAAACTTTCATTTCGATCAACGGCCTTGAACTCAAATCACAGATTTTTCATCCTTTCGCTTAAAATCACCAGAAATCAAGTTGTTAAACCGTCAAGACCAGCACTTATGGTCGGTCTCTTAATGGCGAGAAATTGAAAACATCTTCCTTGTAAATACAGCATTATTACAAGACATAATAACGGTCAGACAAAATGCTTTATCTCTCATCGTTGAGAATTCAGAATCTCATCAGGCCATCAAGCATCTAACTGCTTTTTTTGGCTTGTTGTCTCATCAATCAGTTTGCTTAATGAAAGACTTTCAGGATCCATCCGACATTAAAACGAAATTAATTTTTTATTTACCAGAGAGAGAAGGGAAGAAAAAACCACAGAGTGCATCCAAGGAATGAAGAAACGTAGAATACATAATGATTTTTAAAAATTGTTGTTAATAAAAATTAAATGAGTTGGAAATGGTAAACGAGAATTTTAATTGCCGAATTCAAAGCTTTCCCTTTCTCGTGCCTAATGACAGCGCAACCATCTTTTCATTTATTAATTCCCCTCGGATATTAACTTTTTTTCTCTTCGTCTTCTTCGTCTTTATTATCCTTTTTTCATCATCCAAACAGCTTCACATCTAAGGGTGTTAGAGTCGGACCGCACCTGCAAACCGTTTTCGAAACACGAGAACGGAGGATGCCATTTTAGAACAGAACCCAAATCGGGTCCTCCGCAAATAATAAATAAAAAACAGTTTAGACTGCGAGCGGTCTTTATTTGGATCGGTTAAGCATGCAGGTACGCGATATGAGACCAACAAGCAATAATCAGCTTTTCTTGAAAATTCCGAGAAGCGATTAATCACCATCAGACTGTATGTGACTGTGTCAAAGTACAGGTAACAGTATTTGGCGGTTTTGTTTTCTTCCGAGTCTCAGGTTTCGCTCTTGTAATAATGAAACGGCGATAATGTTCTCTTCTTACTTCATTCCAACCCCTATTCTGCTCCTGATTCTAAAAATAATAATAAAATAATATTTTGTTAGCTGGGTGTCATAAATTTTCCTAACTTAGGACTCTACCGTTGTGTGTAGTCCCAACGTCGCCTCTGCTTTAATTAATTAGGTTGTTATGATAATAACAACAACAACAAGACAATTTCTCCCTTTTTTCTTTCTTCCCAGTTCTAATTTCACTTTTTTTCTTCTGCTTCTGTCTTTACCACATTTCTCTAGGTTTCTGAATGGTTAGATGAGTTGAACATTAATCTCCTACCTCCAGTTGTCTCCTGGAATGGTTTAAATGACATAAATTCTTCACTTATACACTCCATCTCAACCCTTTTGGGTTTGGTTGGAGGAGATCACCTATATAGCGTAAGCCTATGTCAAAGCGAACGGCTACACGTTAGTCCGAGTCGGTATACGTGACAGATATAATATTTTATTGGAGGAAAGAATTCTTCACGCCAGCAGAAATAATTTTTCTGCAACGTTCACATTTTTGACGGTAGATAACATACCTATTTGTAATGAGAAATCATAACACATTCACACGTGTGATTAAACTCGAGTTGGTGGTCCGAGTTGAATTTTAACTGCTCTAAATTCTAAATTGATTGGGAGTTTTCGAGGGTAGAAAGAGTGAGAGAGGTGAGGGTTTCTCCCTCTCGGCAGGAAAAATGATATCGAAACGCGTAAAAAAAAACCCCAAGCTTTTAGCTTTCTGAAATAAAAATTGATGAGTGGGAAAAAAAATTCACAGTAATGATGAAGATGAACTTTCACGACAATTTTGTTTTGACACTTGAGCGATAAACTGTTCCAACAGGAACTAAGTCTCCTTTTACACTAGAGTCCAAAAAAGCGATTTTATAAATTAAAAACCGCGTAAAAAAAAACACAAAAACAAAACCTCACATCTCACCCTTACCTCGCTTAACTTTGAAGCGACTCGCATAAACCAAAACTCGAGTTTAGTTCGATATGAAAAGAAACGTTAGGAAATAGTTGAGTGAATGGAAATAACTGAATGTGCATTATTTATGAAAAATTGTTGGAGATTATTCAAATACTTTCCTTAGTTTCTAATCGCGTAACTAGGAATCTCCAGATGTTGTTGATGAAAGAAATGAAAAGTATCTGTGCAATATTTATGGAATGAATTCTTGTTCAGTGCCTGAGTGGTTTAAGTAGGAGCGTGTTTGAATACGTAGCTTAAAAACACGACGCGTAAAACAAGACCTGGCTGTGAGAAAATTGGGAAGTGAACCGAAGAAGGAAATTTGAGTTTGAAAATGCAAACGCACAAATTGTAAAATGAATTTGGGATTAAAATGTGCATTACTTATGGAATGATTCCTCCAAAAAAGTGTAGAGTACCTATGGATTGTGTAAAAATTTATTTAAATACTTCACTGATTCCCTGAGCGCGTAAAACGAGACTTGGCTGTAAGAAAGCCGAGAACAGAACCAAACAAAGAAATATAAGTTTTGTGATTAATGTGTGCATTATTTATGAAAGGAATTCTCTCCAAAAGTGTGCATTTCGTATAAATTATTTGAATTTTGTTCGAATGCTTCTCTGATTTTCTGAGCACGTAAAACGAGACTCGGCTGTAAGAATGCCGAGAAGCCAAACAAAGAAATATTTCTTAGAGCAATGTGTGCATTATTTATGAAAGATATTCTCTCTAAAAATGTATCAACTTTAAATTAAGTACTAATTTGTTCAAATACTTCTCCGATTTTTTGACCGCGTAAAACGAGATCTAAAACTAATCGTATGAGCGGTTTCGACGAATTAAAAAGCTGTACAAAGAAGAATTACAACTCTACCAACCTCCAGTTTCAATTTTCCAAAACTTAACCAGGCCAACGGACCATCAAATCAACAAACACCAAAGAACCATTTCTATCTTTCCACCTGACATTTAATCGTGAACAGTCGCACGGATTTCCGGTTTTCCGAGTTTCCCGCTTTTTGAACTCCCCCGTCCATGTTTTTTGTTATTTTATGTACGTATATATTCAAGACTAAAATCTTGAAAATTAAGCTTCATTTAACACTGAAGGACAAGACATTGTACGAACTTTCACCTCTTGACAGATAGCTCGCTCTCTTCTCCTCATACCTAAAACCTTTTTATGCAAAATCTTTTCGTTAGCGTTCTCTTTCCTCGAGAAGCGATTTCCGGAAATTTTAAGGTAAAGATAAAAAGGAAATTGTTTTATTATTTTCCAAACATTTACATTATTTAATAACTATTGTTAATAATGAATGTAAACCTGTTAAATCCATTTATGTAAATTATAATCCCTTAAACGTTTTTCAAAAAAATCTTCGAGCAGGACAAAGTACTCACGGAAGCGTGGAAACCACCACCACCACCATGACCCTATCGAACCGTTACCAGGTTAATGGTTAACAAGATAACAAAAAAAATAAAAAAAATTAAAATTAAGAAAGCAATCGAGGAGAGTACCGAAGGTTTTTCCTTTGAAGAGGATGACAATAAAAAGTACTCATCAACAAATCTCGAGTCGAGTCACGTTTCTCCGTGAATAGATGAAATACCGGTGGAGACAACTCTAAGAAGTAATGAATGATGGAGTGAAAAGGGAAGTTAATTTTCGGGAAAGTAAAGATGCAGATGGACCTGAGGTTGAGGTATAATAATAAAAAAGAATTTTGACAATGGATGCCCCTCGCCTTTCCTCCTATTAAAAGGATTAAATCGGCGTCTTTTTCATTCAAGTCTGGAAATAATTGAATGAAGCCTTCTCTCGGCCATCAATGAGTTTCGCTTCTCAAAGACATTATTGTCACCTTTTTATGCAAATATTGGGTTTTGCTAAAAAGTTTCCTTTGTCACCTCTTCCACCTAAAATCAACATTTTCCGTTTTGGGCAAGGATGGGTGTTTGGTGTGTCGGGTCTAAAATCAGTTTTCAACCTCCTCTTGTCCGTTATGAAATCTTATACACATTTGGTGTGTGCTTTACGCTTCCCGAATTCGACCCTTAAAGAGAGTCAAGCCCGAGCTCCCTTTTTTCTATAAACTAGAATTGAGTTCAAAGAATAGTGGATTCGATAGAAAGTTCTAGGCGAAATAAAATTTACGAGCAAACATACCTTTCAAGAAAATTTAGCTGAAAAGAAGCCAGACAAACTGGTTAAACAGATATCCAAGTTCTTCTGGACAAGATAATTAGAGGAGAGTGTTCACAAAGGTTGACAAAACCTGTATGATCTGGGAATCATGATGGTCAGAGTGTGCATTACTTTTGAAATGAGTTCTTACTTCAAGTGTGCAGTAATTTTGAAAGAAATTCTCGATCAAAGTGTGCATTACTTTTGAAATGAGTTCTTACTGCAAGTGTGCATTACATTCGACAAGAGTTCTTACTAGAAGTGTGTGCTACTTTTGATATGAATTCTAGACAAAGGTGTGCATTACTTTTGGAATGAGTTCTTACTGCAAGTGTGTATTACTTTTGAAATGAGTTCTTCCCGGAAGTGTGCGTTAATTTTGAAATGAATTCTTCGTAAAATTATTTATAAAGAAAATTGATTAACGCTGAAAACAATCAAGTTTGTAAAGTTGTAGAGTTAGTAACAACTTTAATGAGAGATACTCAGGTACCGCCTGGTACTGATTTACAGAGGTCCCCTTCAGTCTAAAACCGGGAATCACTCACCAAAACCAACAGACATAATTCTGAAAAAAAATCGAAAAGATTTATTCAACCTCCACATCCCCCAGACCTCCATTTCCAAACCTTCCATCCAAGTCACCTTCAAAGTCTAACCCACCTAAACTTCGGTCCAAAGGTTAGTTTTCAAAAACAATCTTTTGTATAGTATTGTTAGATCATCAAAAAGAAAGGAATTAGTATAAGTTGGTACCGATAAAAATTTTCAAAACAAACCTTAGTTGGGTTCGGATAAAAGAAAATAGAAGTCAATAAAAGAGAAATGAGTCATTTTGGAAATGTTTCGAAAACATCTTTGTACGAATTTGAAATTAACCTTTTCAAACAATAAGAATGTGTTTTCTTGTTGTTTATCATGTTCTGGCTCGAAGTGAATCACTCTTCTTTTCTTTTACAAAATTTTTTGTACTTTGACTGTGTGAGTCAAGTGAGAAATCATCGGCAAACTTATCAAATCGGACTGTGGCTCACCTAATTCCAACCTAATTGTTTTGGAACTAGATAAATTATTGTTACTTTTATCGCCATAAACGGACACAAAATGTTTAGATCCGATTTGTGTTCTCACTAAATACTTGAGATAAGTCCGCGTACAATCCACAATTAAAGGTACGAAGGGAGATTTTAGGTTTAGTAATAGAAGACAACGCACAACAGGAAATTCACGAATTTATGAGGCTAAAAAGCTTTTCCAGCAGCTGTGCTTCTAAACAAATTCAAGCAACGACCCTATAAAACAAAGAATGAAGAAAAGCAAAGTCAAATCAACATCAAAGAGTACTCTAACTTGATTACTCATCTAAGAATATTATGTTTCCAGCTCTCAACAAAAGTGTTCGTATTTCAATCTTCGGGGGGGTTCTCGGTAGACCTTTGTGCTCAATCGAAAATCGAACATCTGAAACCATGTTTAGAAAATTAAAAAAATACAAACAACACATGAGGTAATTAGATAATTTGAATTTATTTTACAAAATTGGATGTTGAAGAGTGGCGGTAATTAGTTTTGAGTGGCGTGAACAAAAAAAGGGGCCCCGAAAAAGAACGAATTTTGTAACGACTGGCGAAAGCGTGAACAAGATGGTGGGAAGGGGTGTGAAGTTCGTTTTTTTTTTAATAAATATTTTTCGCAAAACTAACTCAAAATGCTTCAGCCAAAACTCAAATGAGGTACGTGATTTTGTAAGTTTGGACTTTTACCTCCCGAAAAAAAGCCGACCTTTCAGTTGTCAGATAATTTCCAATATTTAAACTTTTAGCTCAGGGTAAATAACGGTATTTGCAGTCACGACGACCGACCACGGATAACAAATTATTTATTTATTTTACTCTTGTTAACGTTTCACAATGCTTCGTCATCCTAAATTTCCACGTTAACAATTACTTATCATTTCAAGGTCACAGGAATCTAGATAGAAGTCGGACTTTTTCAAATCATAATTTCGCATTCAAACTCGGGTTCGAATTCCATTTACGGTTTGGAAAGGATGAGTTGGTGAAGGGACGTGTGAACAGGTTCGAGGTAAGAGAACACCTCCACGATCCACCGAGTGCGGCAGATGGCTCGTTTTAAAGTATACATGGAAGATGTACAGACAAGAAAGAGACATGTACATGTGTCGAGACAGTGTTTCATGACCATTTGGCTCGGCGCGTTCGGAAGGAGTTTATTTCACATGAGTAATTCTACTATATACCGACTGCGGCATCTCTGGGGAGGGCTTACGCAGATGTCTTTGTTTGCTCACATCGTTTTTTACCAAAAACCAGATGACCAGATTGATAACTGTAACACTACTTCTTTCTCTTTCACTTTAACAAGGTTGATTTATTTTTTTTTAAATTCTAGTTCTTGTTTTATAACACATTGCTTAAGTGCTTGAATTTTCGATAAGATCTCTGTTGGCTACCGAGAAAGTAAAGAAATCCTTCCAAGCTTCCTCCTCTCATGCTAACAAAAATTGTGTTCTGAAAAATACACAAACTTACGCGTTAAATTATACCAAAAATTTATAAAAATGCAGTTTTTGTATATTTATATACTAAAATTACCCTCACAAACTTCGGGAAATAATTTTCGACTCATAATTTCTTGCCCTCGTTTCAGGAGCACTATCTTGGGGTAATGTGTAGGATTCGTAAATAAAATTCAGGGCGTTGAAATAATTTCTAGCTCGCTGCAGGTCCTTTTTGGATAAATAATCCTCTTTAAAAAATCATATAAAACTCATAAAATTTATTCTAAACAAAACAAAAGCCAGCAACTCCTGCGGTCCTAACCATCATCAAAAGGAAAAATGTGTTTTAAATTATCTTCACATAGGATTAGCCAAGAGTGAAAACCGCATAACTCCAAATCCCGCTAATTGAAACAGGTCCAAAGGACAGGAATCCACATCAAAATTTAAATACAGTGACCAGAGGAACCCACCCGGAATCTGTGTTGATTCGTTGAGATTTGAAACATCCGAGAAGTTAAACAATGATTTTGTATGAACACTAATTTTTCGGTTTAGTTTGTGATCAAATTTATGAGGACACAAAGACAAATTAATAATTTACATAAAAAGTTACCGAGTGGATTCTGGCCGGAGTCTTATCTGTTGTGTTTAGCATTTGTCATGTTGTTAGGAAAGTGACCTTGGTTCTCAGGCTTAGCCGATTCTTTTCGACCCAAAAAACAAAGGGAATCGGTTCCGGCGCCACCTAAATCAGACTCAAGTCAAATAAAACCGCAACAACTCCAAGACTGAGAGCGCTCGCTAGTTTCCCATCACGAGGCTTGTCTTTAAGGTCAAAGTGTCCTCCGGCGGGTGGAGGTGGGGGTGGTGGTTTTGCTCCGTTCTTGCTGATATGTGAAAGAGACGGACGTCACATAAAAGGATCAATTTTAGACGGAAGCGTATAAAAAAACACCTAATCGACGAACACGTCGTTAAATTTACATTAAAATTACGATATTAATAAAAATGGGGTTCGAACGTATAGGGGTAGTTTCTCCTTCTCCCAGCATCCCTCGTCCGATTTCGTCTTTTGTAAGGGTGTTTACTCGGCTCTCCTGTTGATTCTTTTGTCCTGCGTGATTCGCTTCAGGGACTTATTACACGTGCCCGTCTTTTATCATTTAATCGCCGTAAGCTGCAGTCGCCAGAAGGTAGCATGTGGGTCTGCTTTTTAAAAATTCTTTTTTATGTTGATATTGATCGAATCGAGATGCTGGCAACATCACGACAAACGACTGCGGATAATCCCTTTAAATGCGTGAAATGCTTACTCATTATTATTGTTATTAAGGTACTGTTTATGTTCTTGGTCGTGCTCCTGACGCCATATTTAGGTTCGAAATGCGCTGCCTGCAGCGTACTTTGCTACCTATACCAAGAAACCTGTCTCGGTTTTCATGTTTTCTGTTTATTGACTGCTTTCATTTTTCGAGGTTGTGAAATTTGTTTTCCTTTTCTTTCTTTCTGGTGGGAGTTAATCTCTAACTTGGTTGATGGACTTCAATTTCATGGTTCATGGTTTGCGATTTTCGGGGAATGAATATTTCGAAGCGAATCTTTCTGTCATCTTTACCTTAATTCACGTGTTTTAGTTGCGATTATTTGACTCAAACATCTTTCTACATCTTTAGAGCTACAACATTAACTACAACTACAACTGGATACGAGGCTGTGGTTGAGAGTTGAAGCTCCCTTCCACACGGTATGATAGTCAAGTGTGAAAAACGGGGATTAAACCTCAACTATGATACGATAGAGAACTAAAACGGAGCTAGAATGACTAGTAGAACTAGAACTTAAAATTCTGGTCATCCAATTTCTCTCACCAGTGCCACGGATCTTTTTATTGTTGTTTGGTTCCCCTCTATTGGACTATTTCTGAGTCTCTTCCTGTAAGCTTCGTAAGAAGCCCAAAACCCCACCTCTCGAATTTTGGGTTCGTAAAAAGCCTCCTCCCTTGGTTCTAAAGAAGAACAAGAACTGGAAGTAGAAGCAAAATCCAGAAAAGAACCAAAAGTGGGTCTGTAGGGTAGAATGATAGCTTGGAAGAAAGACAACAGGGCCTTGTTTCTGCTTCTCAGGAGGTTGTTCTATCCTTCTGATAGACTCAACAGATCTACCAGAAGTAGGGATCTAGGGAATAACCGTTCCAGGGTTTCTTTTTAGCCATCCTCAGCTCATTGTTAACAAATTTTTGCTTCTAGTTTCGTCAGCAGCGTAACCTCTAAACTCAGTCTTCACATTGAAGAGATACTCTTGACGAAAAAAAAAATAATTAAAGATTAATTAGTCACACGAAATCCTGTTCCTGGGTTCAAAACTCGTTAGTAAATAGCTTATTCAGCGATAAGCACACCGACAAACTGACAAACTCACCAGTGCTTAATTTTTACTTCATTACATTCACAACACAAAATAAAAGATGACGATTTCCGAACGCACATTACCGAACGTTTTAGATATTCTTACTGGAATCCTTTTGAAAGGATGACTGGATAAGGCGTTCGCCAATTTACAATTCATCGCGAACGCCCCACAGGACAAAACATTTTTTTTAACAAAAAAAATTTAAAAATGAAAGGAAAAAGAAACCCCTCGACGCGTTCGGCGGACTGGCGTTCAAACTTCGGACAACTTCGTGATTGGACGGTTAAAGTCGGAAAGAGGGCGAGACATGATTAGGTGGCTGGTGGGAGCTTGCAAAAGCAAAACAGTGTGCCATGGTCGCTCGGTTAGGAACTATGTATTCTTGTTATGATAGTTATTCGTATCGGTTGTGGAGTTTAGCGAATGTATGGAGCAATTGCCACCGTAAGTTTCATTATTTTATTCTTGTGTTTCAAATCTTCTTCCTCCTCCTCCCTGTCACGTCTCTCTTTATAATTTTCCCAAAACCAGGAAATTAATTTATAATTTCACCCTCTCCAAAATCGACACCGGAATTTTCTTCCCGTCGGCTTTTCCTGGAAGCAAATTTTTTTTTTGATGCGCCGGATATCAGTTTTTTCTTCTTAAAGACACTAATTCAAATTTTTCTAATCACCAAATCTATACTAAAATATTTTCCAAACCTATTACATCCAATGATTTTACAAATTTGATAGGTTTCTCAAATTTTCTCCACCGAAACAAACCAACTCCGCCACGATTATCGCTTAATATCATACTTTACATCATAGCAGATAAGAATTTCTACTAAAACCTAAAAATTTTAGTTATCAACTACTACAACCCGCTTTAATAATAATTTTATTAAAAACTCGGATTTTATTTTTTAAATTTCCATAATTTTGCGTTTTTTGGTTTTATATTTAAGATAATATATATTTTTACTGAGATTTTCATCCTCATAATACGCGTATCTTTCGTGTTAGTGTTATTTAAATAATTTTGTCTTATTTTCTAACCCAAATCGAAAAATCGCCCAAATTTTGTTTTAGAAGACTCCATAGTGATTTTATAAATTTTATGGGAGTGGTATAGTTATACAAAATAAGCCCAAAATTTTCAGTAACGTTAATATCTCTATATATTATATATTTTAAATAACTATATACATCCGGTTTTTAAATTTGAAGGTGTTTAAGTTAATTTAAGTTTGATTCTTAAAAAGGATCTCAGTTTTATAATTTTATACTTTGCTGTTGTGCAAATTTTATTCCTGCGAAGAGGAAGAAAACGCCCCCAAACCTTCAGAAATTTTCCTTTAGGTCCTTGGACTAATTTTCCTTTTTCCGTGAGACGGAAGGTGACTTAAAAATCTTAGCACGGAACCATTTCCGGTTTTTTTGATTAAAGACCATCTTCCACCATTTTCCAGTAGGAAAGCTGTCACTTTTGAACTCAGACTTAGTTCTAAGTCGTAATTTTCATCCGTTTCATCTCCCGGTTTACATTGTCGTGAGAAAATTATTTTGCAAACAATAGAATCCGAGGTCGGGGACGTTTGTGGTTGTTGATAAATGAAATTTTGTCGTTTTTTGATTTTTCATTTTGTCAAATTTGGAAAAATTCATTTTCGTCAGAATGGTTTGGTTATTGCTCGAGGAAATGGCGGTGTGTTATAGCTTTGCGCCCTCCTGTTTGGGTATAAGTCCATCAAGCTCGTTATTCCTTCGCCGGTTGTTAATAAAACACCTTAATTTGTAACAGTGACTCTGTGTCCGATATCCCTGCCTCCTTCCTCGTCCTTCCTCTCTCTCTCTCTTGGTTGGATTTTTATTAAAATGACATTTGACATTCGGTGACAGTGTTGGCATCCCACTGATTGGAAAACATTTTCGAAACACGTGCGGCCAATATGATTTCCATGTTAAGTGTTTGTCTTCTTTAATAATAACAATACTAATAACCGTAGTATTAACAGTAGCAACCAACAAATATTCGACCTTTGAACTGGGCACGGCTTGTTTTGGGCCTGGGGGTTAGTTTTGGTTTTTGAAAACGTTTCCAGAAAAATGAGTTTGGTGGTTGTGTTCCTATCCTGGATTTCGAGAATCCTCTATACTCCAAACGTATATTGTATAAAACTCTATAGTATTATCTATAAAGTATTCCGGTTATCTATACTCCTTCTTGTCTTTAAATTGTTAGATTGTTGACGTAATTTTGTTGAGTTGAGCTGTTGAAATAAGGCTGGGTTTCGAGGAGAAACTGTTCCCCTCATAAAAGCTTTCGAAGAAAAGACATCAATTATTTGCAAGATGACGACTGTGCATGTGTAAAAAATTTTATTAATCGTAATCATGATGGCGGAAATGTTAAAAAGTTTCAAGACAACATGGTCCCTTGTTTCTGCTTTCACATGAGGTCGTACTGTCAAATAGTAGTGACCTGTTGAGGCCACTTGAAACTGAACTCTTCAATAAGGACAACTCTTGTTTTAAATTATTAATTGGTATGTATTATTTAATAGTGTAGAACATTTGGGCCTTGGAAATTCATTTGCCAGAGAAATTACTTTATTGACCGCTTCGTGTCAAGCCATTGAGGGTTCATTGGGATCTCGTTGATTAGGAGACGGGTTTTTTGTCGAGGTGAAAGACCGATCGAACTTTGGGTTGCTCGAGGGAGTGGATATAAGGAAAACGTGCACGAGTCGATGGAGGAGTGGGCGGTGGGGAGGGGAGGCGAACGGATTTGTTTTTTGTTCGGTGGAAGGTTCGAACGGATTCGGTTAAAGAAGACGAGAAGAGAAAAAAGCGAGAGGAACCTTGACAGCTTGTTATGAAGATCTTCACCTTGTGCTTCGCGCTCGATTTATTTATCCTTTTAATCTGAAAATATTCAGATTTTGGTGATGACAGCTCCAAAGAAAAGAGAATCCTAACGGGGGCCAACTGGTCATCTTGGAAGGTGGAGAAAGAGAGAGAGAATGGAGGACGAGGGTGACGGGTCGGAAATAGACATCGGACATTAGGAAAACGGCGAATAATATTTCAAATTCTCTCCAACGGCGGTAATTGTTTGGGAAGCAAATGACAAATGTCTTCGCTATTTTGTTTTTCCTACCAGGGTTACTTAGGTTAATTGCTTTGGGTCAAATTCATATAATTGAATAGGGTCACTCAAACCATTTGCCCTCGGAAAATTATGATATCATTCTTGTTATCATTCCGCTAATATCACTTCTCTCTCTCTTTTTGTGTGTCATTTAAGATGATTCTTCCTTTTTTGTGTTGCGACAATGCGTGTCCATTTCCATTAGTCCTCGCCTTTAAACCACGTTAAACGGATAGCTGGTAATTAAACAAAGTTCCCGCCATGTTTGTTTTATCGAAAGAAGAAACGGTTTGGATGGAAGTCGGCGGGATAATTAAAATTAAGAAAGCTGGTGGCTAACGAATGACCGCCGGTCGAGGATCGGAAGGGAACTTGGTCCGCTATCTTGATCAGAGTCCACTTTCGGAAGGGAACAATTCTTAAAGTTAATTACACAAATTACAATTTCCATGGGGATGGACAACCATGAATCCTCTTTTTTAGAATTGTTTCCTTCCATTTTCGAACTCGGTGTCCCGTCTAATCTTTCCTCTAATTGTTTGTTTCCTTTCGCTCTTTGGCTGGTTCTTGGTGACCCTCTTTATGGAAATTATAAATTAAGGTTAGCCAGGAAGACGTTTCCCATTTCCTAATTGCACCGTCTCCGTGAGCATTTTATCCCTACCGAGGTTACAACTCCTCAAGGATGCCACGTTTTATTATTACTTTGACAACAGCTTAGTTTGCTGCGATTGTTGTGAAGACTCCTCAAACGATTTTAGGAGAGCAATCACATAAAACGAATGCCAGGACCTTCGAACATCTAAACCTGAATACAAAGTAGGTGGATCGAAACCTAAACACCTTTTAACTTTAGAAGTGGGAATGTAGATTATAACGTTGATTCAGAGAATTTCCCAAATTTGGGTAAAGAGATTGAACCAACCTCTCGGAACCCCAAAAGTCTGAACCCAATTCGGGCTTCTCCAAATACAGGAAAGTTTGTCAAATAACCTTTAAAGATTTGGTACGGAAATTGGGGAAATAACTGAATAAAAGGTAAAAGTGATAAATCGGCCGTATATATTTACAATTTCCGTTGATTATTCACAATCACCGCTAAATTTGATAAATGTGACAAATTTATCGTCTAGTTTATGAATTATCTAAATCCCAATGAGGAAATAAATGAAAATTTGCTCACAAGCTTGACCTCTGTCACTTTTCTGATAACAGACAAGCAATTTAAGCAGGTGTGTTCGCTAGTAACAGTAAACGAACCTCCCAACGAGAAGAATACATTAGAACAAGTGACAGAAGCCATATAAATTAGTCGGTAAATGTGATAAATAGTCAGTAATTTCTCACCTTTACCGAGATTGTTGGTGATTGTGAATAATCGCCGGAAATTATATTTATTCGCCCGATTTACTTGTAACACATTACTTTCCGGTTCATATATATTCTGGTGCTCGCATCCTGTTGGAGGGTTTACCATCAATACGAGGTTTTGGGTAGTTTGGGCTTATTTTTTGTGGAAACAACAGCCGAAAAGTCGTTCATCACAACCTAAAATCCATGCATTTTTACCTTTTTCAATAAACCATGAAGCTATATCTGTAAAAAAATAAAGAAAACGATGATAAATGTTCGAACGTGACCGCCTCAAATGTCTAAATGTAGGAGAAGGAAAGGCAAATATTTGTTTTTGAAATTCAAAATGACGTTTACCACGGTCCGGGAGCCATTATTGGTATTATTGTCAGATAGAAAACGACGGAGATAGATAACACCTACCGCAACACGTGATTTCATTGATGAGCTCACCTGTCTAGACACATCGACCCAGGTGAGACTCCACCTTCTCAGGTAAAGAACCAATCGGGTTACGCTGCCTGCGCAATGGACAGGTGAAAGAAAATATGAATGAATTTTCCTATTGAGTTTTCCACGGCGGGGAAAGTGGTGGGGATATGGGTCTGATGACTTCATTCACAAGCTCCACGATTAATTCTTTCGTGTTTTTCTGGAACCGGATAATTGAATTTCTAAATCCGACTCTGTTTTCTATCGGTTATTCGGACCAATCATTTGGTATTGGCTTTTCGCTTTCACGCCATTTTCATAATGTTTTTTGTGTTATACTTGTTAACAGTATAGAATTTTGTTTGTTAGAAATTAGGAGAACAGTCCGTGAACATTCTTGAGAACATTAAACCTAAAATGGTAGCACCTGCGTAGAACATCTTCAAAAAAATTGTTAACATCTGCCTGAGATTCTTGAGACATGAAGGAGAGGTGAATCATGGCGTTTGTGGCTTGATGATAAAGACACAAAAAATCTTTTTAGTGTTATATCATTGAGAATAATCTCACGTTGCTTACATTTTGTCTTATCAACATACACCGCAAAGGAGGATGTGGCCGGAATGATAGAAGGAGGAGGAGGGAGCGGGCACCTGAATACTGTACTACTTTTAGATGTACGTGTGTAAAGCTGGAAACTTTGAAAGTTTGTGCTTGTAGTTGTATTGTCGGCCTTCAGGTGGTTTGAAAAAAAAAGAAGGACGAGTGAGTAGTCATAAAAACGGATGGCAAGGAAATATTTTTTGAAATAAACCTGAAATATATAGCCTACGTGGCTATATAAAAGAAGGAATAATATCCGTTTGAAATAAGATACTTTGACAGAAAGGAAAAAAAAAGAAATTCCTGGTAAATAGGTGGTTCTCAAAAACCTGAAATGTATAAAGAAAAAATCTGTTTTCCTTCAAAGTCATAAAATCCATTAAAAATTTAAGGTTGGTTAGGTTGATGTCTCTCTTCTCTCCTCTCCATTCCTCTCTCTCTCTTCGTTCCTTTCATTATTGTTAATAACTTGGCATTGAAAACCATTCTGACACGGGTACACAATGAATACAAGTCGGAACAAAAACCTGTGTCTGATTTCCATGTTTCTTTCATTGTTGTCGGGGTTGAAGGAGAAGAAGAAACAAGTTTTCATTCAAGGTGTGTTCGAGCGTGAGTAGGAATCTCAGGTATGGTTCGCTATCGACCAATCAACTTTCTTGTTTACCTTCACCTGATAGGTAAATAATGAAGGTGTCTTCTCTCAGGTGCTCATCTTAACTCCTCCTCGTTCATTGTCTACCCCCACCTTTCATCACTTGTCATAAAAATGGCTCCTAATGTTATCAAAATGGTTTAAAAGCTTTTAAAAGATGTCTCATTCTCCAGTTTGAATGGTAAAACAAGGTTTGGTTGATTAGAAGTTGCGTTTCTGGTGGCGAACGGTTCTCATCGATTTGGTATAGTCTGTAGGTCTTGCACGATTTGGGTGACTGTAATCGCCTCGTTTTTTATACTTTTAGACTAACATAAGGAGGTGTGGGAACAAATTCTCCACATCTTTGGATTAGTTGGTGAGGAAGAATCGTTGCGTGGACTCAGAGATAAAGCAAAATGCGTGAAATGTTTTGAAGGAGTTTCTTTACTAAGGTGGAACAAACGCAGGGGTGGCCGGAAACCTTCTATCAGAGTTTCCGTGGAATTCATTTCCACTAATTAAATTATCTAACTAAACTGCCTGTTTTAGAATGTCGTTCTGATTTCTTCCAACTTCAGATAAACGTTTTTTTGTTAATTATCTGGGACGAGTTACTATTTTCAAGACTGGTTTTGGGATTTCCCAACAGTTTTAGTGTCGATATCAATTTTGGGTTTGAAACGGGTGGTACCATAGCCACCAGCTCTCAGGTCTGAAATATATATGACTTTGTGTTCGATTTTTTGTTCCTGTAGAGACCACCCTTGGGGGTTATAAGAAGAAAATGGAAGATAACAAAAGACATTCTTAGGTTTTCACATTCTAGTGTTAATGAAAAGATGTTTTGAACTACACGAAAGATGTCATTATCCAACCTTTACCAGAATAGAATTTTTAGGTTGTTGTCTTTTACACCCCCCCAAAACGAATCGGCGAGAAGGATCCTAAAAAAAAAGGTTCTTTGTGGAAAAATGACAAAAAAAGTAGGATTCGCATTCATTAAACATGGGCATGGCAGGTGGCGTAAGAGGAGGGCTGGAAACGTGACATTTGAATGATGAGCAACTTTTTCAAGGTTCCAACACAGGTATAGCAGCAAACCATTTCAGGTATAAAGCATTACCATTCAGTGATGGGAGAGAGAAACCCAGAGGTGGGACTTATATACCTGCTTCTTTCCTTCATTTTTTTTTCCTCTCCCTTCAAAAAATTATTTATTTATGTCTAAAACTTATGTTTTAAGATTCGTAAGGTCTTCGTTTGTCCTAATTTTTGAATCATGTTGATTTGGTTAGGATAAAAAAGGAAAAATTTTGGTTGGGATGCAGCCGTCGGATTGTTTACGTCCGGGGGAATAACGATTTCTTTGAAGGCTGCATTGCAACTGACATTTTGGGTCTCGGTTTTGAATCCTTCAACCGCAGAAAGGAAGACCTGATCTTGGTCAAAGTTTTTCTCCTGACATTCCAGCTTTTTTTCCTAATTTTTAAATACATTCGGTGGATCTGGGACTGGGTTTAATCCTGAAGTGTTTTGATCTAAAAAATGTGAGAGTCCTTAGATATAACTGCGACTTCGGGATAGTATTTTTCCTCCTGCTGTAGAACCTTAAAGGAATTTGTTTATTGTTATTTTTTATTAATAATAAAATCTGTTGATCTAATTTGTGTGGAAGAATAACAAAAGCTTTCACTCATTACGAAACGACAGAAAATTATTCGAAGCATTTAACAAAAAAAAACATCAAAAAATGATTTATAAATAAGATTCTTAAGTGCTGTTGCCGTTATTCGTAAATAAAATTCTTTTCGAAAAAGAAAAGGAGAAAGAAAAACATTTAATTAGTTCTCTTTAGTGTTTTTTCGTCGGATTTTTTATTTTAAATTCACATGTGCACTTGCAGATGATCTCATATTACTAGTGTCCCGAATTATTTCGTCAATTAAATGTCACACACAAAATCATGGCGGTTTCTAGTTTCGAAAAAAAGGAAAAAAAAACCTTTTTATTTCATGTTTGACTGTTTCCGATTGCGACCATGCATCGTTTCCCACCGTCGCTCCCAAGTTTCTTGGCAATCTTTAACTTCAAAAAGCTTTTTCGAAAAAAACATTTCTGCCAAAGGATTTTTTGGTTTTTGAAATCTTGGATGGAATTAAGGTTGGGTAGGTTGTTAGTGGAAATCTCGAATTTCCGCGTTGTAAAAGTGGGTCTAACAGATCATGCTGTCGTCTCTGTTTGTTGTTAAATAATAAAAATTTCGCCGGGTTATCGGGCTCGTTTTTTAAACGAAAACGTCGGAATTTCAAGTGAGTCGGTCATTTTATTATCATCACCCCGGTTTCCCGTTAGCTTTTGGCCACTTGAGATGTCCCGAAATTTTGCTTTCATCCTCTCATATCGCGAATATAATAAACGGGCCGTTCAAAAAGAGATGAGTTTTGTGTCTGGCCGTTTTGTAATAATGTTAAGTAGAAAGTTTCTAAAGTGAAACATGTCGAAAATCGCAGAAAGCTAACTTATGTCAATCAAATTGTATGATGGGTGGCTCGGATTTTTGAAAAATATATATAATAAAAAAAATAAATAAAAGAAAAGAAGACATTTCTTTTTTTTCTCGTGTTGGGCTGTTGTCAGTACGTAAAAATAAAATTAACGACGTTTTATTGTCCACCGTGACAATTTCATACTTTCGCATGAGTTTCCTCACTTTTGTTCAAATAATTTTGCTAATCATTTGCTAGCATCGTATTTATTTAAAAAGGAAAAAGATTTTGACTGGCAGCGAGAGGTGGAGCGGTTTAAAATGCTTCGAACAATCGATTTTAATGTGGGCGGAAAACAAGGAGACTCATTCAAAAGCGATAGATGTTTTCGGTAGGACAGAAAACAAAGTATTTTCATTCCCGAAATTCTTTCCGACAAGGAAATAAAATGCCCCGTTGAGGAGGGAGGTTAAGAAAAACAAAATTTCAGTAAACAGTCATCAGTAGTTTGCTGAATTGGCAGTTTTCTCAGAAGAATAAACAACTGGAATCTCCTGAAACAGTCCCGGAGAAAGAAATATAAAGAAACGGAAATGATTCAACGACAAGATTTAGTATACATAACTGATACTGTTTAGAATTCAAGCTGAAGGACAAATATTTTACCTTTTGTCTTGTTGGATGATTCACAAATTTATTACTTAAACGCCTAACTGTATATACTCTGATGTTAGCGATTTTAATGTCATTTTGATTCTTAATTAATTGGTGAGTTGTAGGAAAACTGGTATCGAAGTAGTGGACGCCATTTTGTATCTGATTCTTTGGAGAATTTTCAAGTAAAGGACTTTAACTTATTAATACAGAAAGAATATTTTAATAATTAAAATGATTTTGGGCTTTAAATTTTATTTAAAAGAAATTTCAAGTTATTTCGGAACTGAATATCTTCTAGTAATCGAATCGATTTAGTTCGATAAGTCGTCGCAAATGGCGCCGTTTCTCGAAAGCTGTTTTATCGACTCTCTTTTCCCTCGAAATGAGAAGTCAGTTTTACTTCTCGATGATATAAATTGAAATTTTCTCGTATCACATAAAGAAAAAAGGAGACGAAATGAAAGAAAGCGGCACCGTTTCACATGCAATAACGATTTCATCTTGAATATTTCTATAAACAATGTGCATAACATATTTTAAAATTGTTTATTCCTTTAAATCTCGACGCTGCCTCATTTTTCTTACTCCTTCAACAATATTTTTTTCATCCGAGGAATTATCCCAAAATGCCGTAAATAAATTAAATTCTGCGTTACATAAAGTGCATGAAATGTATTTTTGGTTAAGTACTCGTAGTGAAATTCAATTTTTTTTTCGACGTCTCGAATTGAATTTATTTATCCGTCGAAGATATCCGAGACTCACTTTTTTCGGTTGAAATGCGTTTTGTTTATTCCGATTTTCTTTAAATAATTCCTTGTTTCTCTTCCTCTCCACTTTGAAATCACCTTGAATCATTCATTATACTGATAATTGATTGTGGATGTGACGATTACAATTTTAATGGTTAACTTGCATTAACATTACCGATAAATCAAGTCCTGGGTGTTGTTTCCTTTCTATTTTTTGGGGCCTTTTTTTAAGAGTCGTGTGCCCTCAAAATGATGGTGATAATTATGTGTAATTTATTGTTGTTGTTGTTGTTGCAGTTCCACTTTCTCCGGCAGCAGTAAAGGCCTTGGCGGAAGCGGACATCTCTAATCCCGATTATTTCATAAAATGTCTTCATTGTCAAAAAGCTTATCCCGGGCTTCAGGCTCTGAGGGACCACATCGAAGCGGATCATCTGGGAAATCTGTCACCAAATGAAGCTCTTTCTCCGGTCCAGGGATCCTATTCACCGGCTCCGGTCCCTGTTCAAGGCGGCCTTCATGCCTGTTCCCAGTGCAGTGTATCGTTCACGACGAAAGACCAGCTGGAGAAACACGAGTTGCTTCATTCTCCAAATGCTCAGGTGGTAAGTGAAAACTTTATTCCTGGAGAAATGATCATTTGTGTAAAAAGGAAAAGTGGGATTAGGAGAAGTTGGAATGTAAGGAGAGTTAATTCGTAGCGCAGACTTGAAAAAATGAGACCTGGGGATTCATATGCGAGATCACTCATCCTCTGACATCATCACTGACAGGTTTCCGTCCTCCCTAATCCTCATGTCGAAGGGATCCAGAAGCAAATTTAACATGAGGCTGGCTTTCATAAAAAACGCGTCACCGAAGAATATTTTCTTTTTAATCCCGCCTTCTCCTTCTTCTTTTTGTGTAACACTAACACAACCCAAAATTCATGTTTAGTGTAATAGCGCGAAAACCCTTTGGAGACCTATTGGAAATTCTCAGGCCAACTTCTTTTCTGTTGTCTATCACAAATCCTGAGGAAGTCAACCTCTGGTATACAACCGGTGTTATGAATGAAACTTAATGGCAAATAAAAAGTTTCTTTTACATAAAATTAACTTTGTTTATCGGAAGTGACATCCTTAGGGACTAAAAAATGTGGAGGAGATAAAGAAGAAAAAAAAAGTTTGTGATAACCACACATCTCTCCTACTGCAACCAGAGACGTAGGAGATAAAAAGCCATTTCCAGTTGAAAAAGTCTACCTGAAGAAATGGTAACCCTAAAAAAAGATCGCATCTCATGGCCTCTCACTTCTCATATCCCCATCCCCTGGTCTGGTGGAGGTGGTGGTGGTGGGATAAACACATCAAAGAAATAAATGTGTTTTTAACCAAGGCAAAAAAAAGTCACAAAAAACATCACGTGTATCTGTAAAAAGGTCACAGCTCTCGAAGAATCTTAAAACAATCCACCTCAGTCATTTGCTCCTCGTTGTACCTCCCATACATTTTGGGATATGGATGTGCACTTGACTAACACCCATCAAACGTTAACGTCAATTATAAAAAGACGATCCTCCCGATATTTTAATAATCCACACGTTTTTCTTTCTCTCGGATTTCTTTCTTTTTTTTTATACTTTTGAGTCTTTCAGGGTTACAAAAGTCCAGAGATCACTACCTGAAACGCTTCCCAAATCTCTTGTCACCTCCTTTTTTTGTTGAGGGAAGAGAGGAACTCGTATCTCTTTTTAAAAAAAGCCGTTTCTTTAAGGTTTTAGGTTTCACGTGGTGTTTATTAGGTTGTTCAAAACCATCTTCGATGTTCTATTGTCTGCCGGTAACACATATTGAGAGATTTTCAGGCGGAAGGTTGACGAGAAAGCTCACTAAAGTTTGGGAAGAATCACGTGACCACTTTAGCACTAAACTCACCGAGACTGTATAGCTATTTCAACGTTAGTGGGTTAATCGGTGCTTTTTTCTTATAGCGCTTCACGAATTTTTCCAAATTTTTGATGTCAGGTTAAGATTTTCATCATCTCGAAGCTTCAAAGTTCAGGTTGCGCCAAAAATTTTTGAATGAAAGCTCACCGGAACGTTATCGTAATTTCCATGGGTGTTATCTTCTTAACTTCAAATTATTCTATTCTCTCTCCTTCTGTCGAGAGTAAAGCAACCGGATGATTTTGACCTAGTTTACTAATTTTTGCGATTATGCGAAAAAAAATTGCCTTCAGGACCGTAGGCTGGATCGAGTGGATGAACTTTTGTTTTGTGAACACCTTAGGATGTGTGTGTACACATCATTACCAAAGATGCTGGATTTATTCTTCGCTGTTGATTAATTTCTTTCGTGGATTCTGAATCAGGGGCGGAACTTTTTAAACTCTTCAGGAAATTTTTTACCTTATTAAAAGGTGATTTTGATGGGAGATGATTTTGTAATTTGCCTTGGGAATTTATCCACTCTTCTTGAATTTAAGCACACCTTGAACACCTTCCCAAAAATAGGAAAAGGTCACATTTTGCTGTTCCTTTTGTCTTCTCCTGTTTTTATTTATTTTGCAAGCCCTGAGAGATTTTTATTTATTTTTAAATTGAACATAACAAGTATTCAGCACTAATTTGAAAGTGATTAATTTAATTAACGATGATGCAAGCCCTGGACGCTGACAAGTGTCGGTGACGTCACCAGATTTTAATAAGTTGCGCAGCTGTGTAATGTTGCTTTTTCATGGACTTTTAAAATCCGTGGGAATGATACCGATTCGATTATTTCATGTTTTTTTTAATCATCTTCAGGTTCTTTCTCCTCCTCCTCCTCCTTTTTATCATCTCCTCGTGTCAGGACCTGCTTTTAATAGTCTCTCTTATAATAAGCTTAGTAGGAATATTTTTTTTCCTTCGGGTGGTTGACACCAACTTCGTTATAAATTAAAGCCTATAAAAAAATGAATACGAAACATGTGTACTGCTGTCGTTTGGATGTTATACAAGCTCGATTATGGCTTTTTTCTGAAGAACAAATCTGCGGGTTGATTTTTATTTCGCGTTTCTACGTGGTATTGAGCTTGGAGAGTTTGCGGCGATTATGAAGACGAATTGTTGGATATGACAATTATCAAAATTTTTGTTGGGACTTATTTAAATTTTTTTACTGTCTCCTTAATTAGAGGAAGTAAGTAGGTTTTGCTTTTGAGACGGGCCACAATGCCGCCTTCGAGTTTAAGTGTTTTTTAAAGATTTTTTTTTCTGGCTTGTCTCTTTATTTTTTGACGGGAAGCCCAATTTAGTTGCCGCCTTTGTGTGACTCCACGCGTTTCGTATACCTCCAGCTCTCTCTCTCTCTCTCTCTCTTCTCTTCAAGCACATCTAATTTATTCATTTAGTGTAACAGTTTTGTAAGTGGTTATCAAATAAACAAGTAACTGCTGTAGGTGTATTCATCCTGCGATTACTCTAATATCAGGCCATTCTTCTGGTTACCATGTCGGTTTGATATCCTCATTGAGTAGGGGTCTACAAAACAGTTAAAAGAACAAAATAAGAAATTTGTTTAAAAATTTGTAGTCATTGATTGTAAATAATTTTTGTTTCTTTGGTCTTTGTCAATCGGATTGTTATTTATAGGTGGAGGCAGGCTGGGGGATGAACAATCGATTTTTGGGACAGTTTCACATCGATGAATGGAGATGATTGTTTGGAAATCGGTTCTAAATTCCGTTGTTTCTCTCCTGTTCGATTTCTGTTGTGATCAGTGTATTTTAAAAGTTTTTTGTTGCTTTCTTGAGCCTGAATTTTATTTTTTTGGTAATTTGTGGGGTTTTCAAGGTTTTTGAGTGAAATTTCCGTAGTAGGTTGAAGGTCGAAGGTGGTAACCTGTGTGGATAAGTTTTTATTTGAATTTGAGGTTGTTGAGGATGTTTGCAAAACATAATTAAAAAAATACTGAGGGCTTTTAGGAGAGGATGTGTACAAAGTCAGCGACAGAACCCCGATTCGCCTTTTCCCTGAGCAAACGATCCTTTTTCAAATGGATCTCTAGAAACCAGATGTTGTTCTCCTCCTTCCCCCGACAAAACCACAATTTTTCCCGGATTTGTTAGAAATCACCGAACACATGTCGAACGATTATGAAATAAAACCTGAGGAAAAATTTTTTTTAGGAAACAAAAAAGGTGTTAGAGCATGTATCCGGTGTCGGTGTTTCTTCTTAACACTTCTCTTCTACCTCCCCGCGTGCCATCCTTTACCTTTTCCCTTCCATATTTACCTCCTTCATCTTCTTTTTCGGTTTTTGTTTCTTTTGAGAAGAAAACGGATGAAGATAGCTTTTATTGAGGGAAACTGGGACGATGTTTTAAAATTTTCGAGATTTTGATTGATGTATAAATCGTAATTTAGGGACGAGTTTTTGACATGTTGGCGTTGCGCTGACTTGGGTGTTCAATGTGTTGGTTGTGCCACATTTTCATCCATTTTTGTTATCTAAACCCAGAACCTCTTTACCAGTATATGAAAATTCACTTTTAGTCAGTCATGATTAGTGTCTAAGCCTCTTGAATCTGTACCTGATTTTAATACACCTGTTTTGTGTTTTAGTCGTGCAAAGTGTGCAACAAACAATTTGCCAACGTGTACCGTCTACAAAGACACATGATCTCTCACGACGAATCAGCCGTTCTGAGAAAGTTCAAGTGCCCGGAATGCGAAAAGGCCTTCAAATTCAAGCACCACTTGAAGGTAAGCGGTTTTTATAATCAGACTCATTCGTGTGACCTTAGCTGTCGGAAAAGTGGGTTTTCGTTGCACTTGCAGATGCACATGGTGAAGGGCTAAGTATGGTGAAATGGGCAAACAAGCGATTATAGAAGCAAACAAAAAATTTTTTTTCTTTCTTTGTCCTTCTATAACTTCCTACATCAAAGGAACGGGCTCTTAGCTCGTTAGCTGATTAAAGAATCCATCCTGAAAATAAACAAAAAGAAACAGAAATGAGATGGGATCGAAACAGGTTTCAACCTGTTTATTTAGGATTTTACTTGTTATCTGAGACTGACATTGACTGTTTATGTTTTAAATAAAAGAAGTCGAAGAATGCTTAAACACAGTTTGGGATAAATAAAGCGAACACTTTGGAAGGACCGAAACCAAATTTTTTTTTGAATTTCAGCCCGTGAGTTTGATGTAGGAACAGAATTACCCCCCTGTTTTGGATTTTTGCTCTTGTTTTTGCCTTTCGCCTTTTTTAAAATCAATTTCTCTTTTGGGAGAGGTGCCTTTCAATGTATTATTTGGTTTTGGGTTGACAGGAACACATTCGCATACATAGCGGTGAGAAACCCTTTGAATGCGCCAATTGCGGCAAAAGATTTTCACATTCTGGATCTTATTCGAGTCACATGACGTCTAAAAAATGCTTGGTGATGAACCTGAAAGTAAACCGAGGTCGAGGTGTTGGGATGGACAAAACGCAAATTAACAGAAATCTCGGTGGTGGCTCTAAAAGAAACATCACGAATAACAATAATATTAACAGCTTGAAAGGAAATCTGAATCTGAATGGTAACAGTATGAATATGTCTCCGAACAGCTCGTTCCCCGGAATGTTACCCAAGTACGGGGATGCGACTGCCGCTTTCTTCTCAGCAGCGGCTCCACGCTCCAATTTCGCTTCTCCTTCTGCGCCGGGCTTGCACCCGTTTTACATGGCGACGGCTCCCACTATGCATTTAAATAATACTGCGATGCGTGCCTACGGCATACCTGCTCTTAGTCATTTCCTGGAACAGTTTGCAACACCGTCCAATATGTTAATGAGCCCGAAAAAGGAACGAGAGGATTACAAAGAAGAAAAGCAGTCGGACGAAGAGCCTAAAGATCCAGAGCTTAAGAAGGAAATCGAAACTAAGGAGGAGAATAATGAGTCAAAAACGGAAGAAGTCAAAACGGAGAAGTCTGACGATGAAAAGGAGTTGAAAGATCGAGCTTCTCCCGCCAGTAATTCGGGAAGAGATTTAGAAGCTGTCAAGAGAATTTTGGAAACGGTCAACGCGACCGTCACCAAACAATTCCTCCATGCCAATATGCAAAAGTTTACTTCTTCTCCTTCGGGTAGCAGTTGCACGAGTGCGCCGTCCCCTAGCTTAGACGACAAAGCAAAGCAAGATGGAGAGGATATCGAATGTCGGCATTGTGGCAAAGTCTTTCAGAGTCGAATAGATCACCACCAGCACGAACGATATTTATGTGAAAATTTGCAGAAAAGCGAGGGTCTAGCCGCCAAATTGGAAGATGTCGTAAGCGGAAAAGGGGAAGAAAATATTTGCAGTGGAAGCGAAGACGAAGACGTGAAAGAATGCGACGAAGAAATCGAAAGGAACGAAGATGGAGGAATAACCATCACGACAACTACTCAAGAAGGTGGAGCAGATGGTAGAAAAGTGAGAGTTCGTTCTTTAATCGCTGACGAACAGTTAGCTATTCTAAAGCATCACTACTTGATTAACCCGAGACCGAAAAGAGAGGAATTAGCGAAGATCGCTGAAAAGATAGGATTTCCGGTGCGGGTTGTCCAAGTTTGGTTCCAAAACACGAGAGCCAGGGATCGCAGAGAAGGAAGATTAGTCCAAGTCCCCTACATACCTATACCTTCGTTATTCCCAAACAACGTGCCTTTATTGCAGTCGAACCTATCCGAACAACCTCTTGATTTATCCGTAAAGAAATCCTTGAATTCCTCCCCTGACTCGTCTCCTCAGAGAATCAACAAAGACTCGGACGCACTGAATTTATCCCGGAAGTCAACCAGTCCTAATCCTAACCATACTTTTCCAAATGGCTTGTCCATCAGAGCCATGTCCGGTTTTCAACAATATCAACATTCCTCTTTGGGAGAGTTTCGAAGAACTCCGTCTCCTCTTGCTTACTTGAATTTACATCAGGAAGACCTGAAGAGCAATAGTTCGAGACTGGCCAGAATATTGACTCAACCTCCCGCACTTGGACAACGTTTAGATGCCAATGGAGTCAGTTTAGTACCAATGGAAAGACTTGTATTCAATCCAGAACTTCAGAATTCCGTCTCTCCTCTTCCGATGGTAGCACTTTCACTACTCAAGCAGGAAAATGGCCGTGCATGCAGCTCCAGTCCAGGTTCTGACAAGAGGTCTTGGGCACAGGTAGGCGTTATTAGCTTCAAATAATTTTTTTCTGTTTGTGTTTTGTTTTTCATGCTTTCTGAGTGTTTTGGGTGTTAGGTTTGAAAGTTAGTCGAGGTTTAAGGGTTGATATATTAGAGTTTGAAGTCAAAGATAATTTTTATGTATTTAAGAAGATCGTTTTGTCAAAGTCTGTTGAAATTTCTTGGCGCCTCAAACAGTTATATTAAATCAAAACTGCTGTGCTGTTTCAGGGAGATTTAACGGACGAGACCGAAGACTCCAGGCCTCACGACCTGGATCAGAATGAAGAATACACGCCCCGTACGAAAAAAGGAAAAGTCCAGCAGGATTCGCAGTCGGATCCGGAAGCGGAAGGACAGTTCATCTGCGACCAGTGTGAAAAAGCATTTTCAAAGCAGAGCTCTCTAGCTCGGCACAAGTACGAGCATTCGGGCCAACGGCCGCACAAGTGCGAAGTCTGCGAGAAAGCATTCAAGCACAAACATCATCTCACCGAACACAAGAGACTGCACAGCGGAGAGAAGCCCTTTCAGTGTGGTAAATGCTTGAAACGCTTTTCTCATTCTGGTTCCTACAGTCAGCACATGAATCACCGATACTCCTACTGCAAACCGTATAGAGATTAGCTGAAGGTTCAGTCTCAGAATTGGAGGGATTACACAAACGGATTCCTGCAGATGGTTTAGTAGGTGTCAGGTGATGAAGGATGAAAACCAGAAATAGTTTAGTAGGTTTGGTCGGATAACACCGCAGCTTTTTTGGGAAGCTTCAAAATCTCACTAGTTGGGGATGTGCTTATTATACACCCCCACCCGCATTTATTGCGAACCTGAATCTCTCTATATATATAAAAGATCTAAAATCGTATAAATATTTCTTTGGAGGGTCGGCAACCAGTTTTAGAGGTACGTTTCTAACAACTCTTAAACGGATGTCTTGTTGATGCAATGAAAACAAAGAACAATTGTAATAAACAAAAAAGTATATATAGCCTATACATAATACTCTTTATAATTTTGAGAATCGATACTTAATTTTTATATTGACGGATAACAGTTACGTATCCCAGTTGAGATCTTAGGCAAACTTATCGGTTGCTTCTACTCATTCGCTATATTAATGGCATCAACTATGACATTAATAAAAACTCGACAATAAAAAGGGAAAAAAATATAAAAAAATATGAATGTTTTCCTTATATTGATTAGGTTAATTATAAATGTATGTAAATATTATTAAATATTGAACATAAAAGTATATTAAAGATGATGAAAGAAATCAAGAGATTTTTAACTATTATTATTATTATTAGTGTTTTTTAAATGGCATAATATGAAAGCAGTTTTTAATCGGTAAAAAAAAATATTTTGGGCCAAAAATGTGTAAATATATAGTTAGTATAATAATTATAAAAGCAACAAATAATGTAGCCTAACTTTGATTTTATTTATTTCTCTTTTTAAGTTTTGTCTTATTTGGAACTGAATCTATTTTCTGTGTTGGGTTTCTGCTTCCTGTTGGGGTTTTTGGAGGAAGTTTAGAGGACGCCTTGATGAGTAGTTTTGGTCGGTTTCTCTGTGGGGTTTGTTTAAGTCGAAGTTAAATTTTTTATGATGCTGGGGAGAGTTTTTCAGACTCCAGAGGTCTGGATCAGAGTGAGAAATTTGGTTTTTGGTTAATTACCGGGAGGCCTGGTGTAGTGGTTAAAGCACTCGAGTATGAGTTATGGTTGTCAGTACAAATCCTGTTATACTAAAGAAAGAACAGGATTAAAACTAAACTAAACTAATTTTGGTTAATTAACATCTAAAGTTAACTCGAGACCAGGTTAACCTGATCCAAATATTAGGTTAGGGACAAAATAGTTTTTGGATTAGTATGAACATCATTTCCTTCATCTTGAGATCTATTAGTTAGAGGCTGTAGCACTAATAAAACAGAGGAACAAAAAATCTGACACCTCCTCTCTCACCCTCATTCTCTAATAAAATTTTTATACTGAAGAGTGGAAGAACAGGATTAAAACTAAACTAAACTAATTTTGGTTAATTAACATCTAAATAAGTCAACCTAAGACCCGGTTAACCTGATCCAAATATTTGGTTAGAGACAGAATCGTTTTAAAAGATTTTTGGATTAGTATGAACATCATTGAGACCTACCACTAAAAGGCTGTAGGACTAATAAAACAGAGGAACAAAAGATTTGACATCTCTCTCTATCTCTACTCCCCTCATTCGCTAATAACTTTTTTGTAGTCAAGAGTGAAAAACAGGATTGAAACTAAACTAAACTAAACTAATTTTGGTTAATCAACATCTAAAGTACCCGGTTAACCTAATCCAAATATTTGGTTGGGGACAGAATAATTTTTAAAACATTTTTGGATTAGTATGAACACCACTTCCTTCGTCTTGAGATCTATTAGCTAAAGGCTGTAACACTAATACAACAGAGGAACAAAAAAGCTGACATCTCTCTCTCTCTCTCTCTCAGTCTCTAATAACTTTTTAAAACTTAATTTGAGTTTAATTGAAAAAGGAGGGAATTCCACATTGAAAATAGTTCGGTTCCTTAATTTCTTTTCCAAAACGTTAAGCTAATTAGTAATTTAAATAAGTATAAAAACAAAAAAGATAAAAGAGAGGAAAGGAAGGAGAAAATAAAAATTTTAGATACACACCTTCATTACTGTGTTAATTAATTAAGGAAGAGCGAAAAAAACAATTTTTTTTAATCACTTGTTAATTGATGCACAACATTTTGTCAAAGTGTGGGAAATGAAAGCAAAAAACCCGAATCCTCAGTGTCAGCCATTTTCTTTTCTTCCTTGTTTTATTATTATTATTATTATTATTTAACGAATTATTTTCATTCCTAATTATTTGAAAAGTGAAAGTGTGTGTTTAGAGACGTAAGTCTAGGTTAATTAACAATGATCTCGCGAAGAGCCATATTTTTAGGTTTGTTTTATTTGGTGTATATTGTTTTGCATATATAATATATATATATATAAAGAATATATATTAAAAAATTAATTTTAAAGAAGTGTATAGTTTGGGATTTTGTACTAATTGGAGTTTCTAAATTTGTTTACATTATTTCTCGTAATGTAATAAATGATAAATGAATTTTATTTATTTTGTTTATGATTGATGGAATAGTTTTCTTATGATGCTATACAAAATAGTTTTTGTTTGTTTTTTTTTGTTTTTGATAATTTTTGCACAGGAGAAGTTTGGGTTCCTTTCTCATGTTGTGTTGGCTTGTTAAGACCTTTATAGTCCTACAGTTTAATTGATTTTCATTTGGTTTATACATCTTTTATAGTTATCAAACTTATACTGTGATTTTAATTTGGTCAAAAAGCTTCAAATTCCTTTATTTAAAGTTTTTATTTGATTCCTTAACCTGTTAACTGGGCCCTCATACCTAAAGATATAAATTTCGTAGTCATTTATTTTAAGTATAAATAATATAAACATCCTCAGAGACATCCTGGTGAATGAATTTGCGACCGTTTTATCCGCTTAATTGAAAATGGGCCTCCTTGGTTAACAGGTTACTTTAAAATAGATGTAAACAATTTTAAGTATGATAGTATGAAGATTATGTAGAAATGAACCAGGTTTCGGTATAGTTTCAGTTCAGTTTCATAAGTGCTAGCATTTTAACTTTGATTACTTCTAAAACATAACTACAAACGTGCAAAATCAAGAGATTTAAAGAAAATTTAAACAAAATTTATATTATAAATGATAATACTCAGAAACAAGTTGTCTATAAAACACTATCTTTAGGGTTGACATAGCTTCAGCCAAAATTTTTTTTCAAACAACAACATAACTATAAAAGTTTCAAAGTTTGTATTCCATTTCTTGATTTAAATTTAAAAACAAATTTTAAGTGTGATAGTAATACCTGAAATCAATACACACCCACCATCTCAAAATTATTGCTACAGGAGTCGGTAAGACTATAGACCCACCATTACCTCTGTTATACATAAGTGTTGTACGTTAGCTTATGTCAGAAATGTTTTCTTGCTTACAACTGAGAAAGAAACCCAAAACAAAAATTCTTCCTTAAACCAGTACCAACTCTTAAATACTCTTAGTTTTTTTGCATTTTTTTTAAATTTAAATTTTATTTTAAATCTCTCACTCCTATTCTGGGAATGGTTTCGTCTGTGCAAAATGATTGCTTGTATCTCAGTAACCATTTTATTTTATTTTATTTTTTAATTATCAAATAACTTAGCCGACATTGCTTTTAATTATAATAATTTTTGTTTTGTAATTAAATTGAGAACTAAATTCTAAGCCCTTATCAAAATTAGTCTTGCCCATCGTTCACTAAAATTAGTTTAATTAGTCCGTTAATTAACTGAATATGTGATGTTTTGATTTTCTTTTTGTAAAACTAGAAAGAAATTTGTTTAAAAGTTGTTGTTGATACTTGGGCCCCATTCTTGGAGGGTTGTTTTGGGTCATGGGAGCTGGATTTGTTCTTATTCACTTATAATTCGAAGTATAAAAGTATTTGGCGGTGTGCAAAGTTTGAATTGAAAAGTTAGTGGGAGGAGTAGTGTAGTGGTTACAGTCCCTGACTTGGACGCAAAAGGTCGCGAGTTCGAATCCTCCCAATATACCCAAAAATTAAGGGTGGAAAACTTGATCAAAACCACCACCACCACCAAATTTGAAAGTTAGCTGCTTACTATAGTGATACAGTGTAATTTAAAGAATTTGTGGGGTTAGATGTTGAGGACTTTTTTTAAATGACAGGTTGAGTAAGCAAAAAAATGGCTGCTACCAAACTAATTTCTAGAAAGCATGTTGGTTGAAGATCTCACATCACATATTCAATATAAGTTTTATCACAAACTGTCTTCCATTTGTTTTTAAGATTTCGTTTGCCCTAAGGCTTGGTTCTGAGAATATACACAAAGTTTTGCGAAAAAATGCTTAACAAGCATAACTTAAATAACATTTTCGGGACACAAATAGTGGTCAGATAAATTGAAGATCAGTATAGAACCCAATCACACTCTCATTTTTATTCAGAAGTCAGCGTTTTTAATTGTATTATACTACAAGTTATTCATACTGAATCTGTTTTGAGTTTTGGAAACGTTTTTAAGTTACTCATGGGTATGGACATAGTGTTACATCCTCTCTTTCGTTTTGTACTTGTATTTGGGCTTAGAAGAAAATTTTTAATCTTTTTTTTTATTTCAATAAACATATACCAGGAAGTGTATAAAAAGAATAAAAAAATTCGCCAAATCGTTTCCAAAATATTTGCATTTATTTGTTCGTTCAATAAGATGGCGATGAAACTTTAAAAATTTTTCATTCCAAATAAGCTCCCATTTTAAGTAAAAACTTCTTCCAGGTTTGTTTGTGTGTCGTTCTCAAGAATTTATTCTGAGAATGAAAACTGAGACAATAATACGGTACTAACAATTCTATTAATAGTATAAAAATGTATTAATATAGGCGAGATATTATTTAAAAAGGAAAAAAAATTTTTTAGTATAGCTGAACATAATTTTACTGATTCAGGGCAATATTGTACCATTAGGGTTGCGAATTTAGAAGCTTTTTTGGACTGTTCGAAAGAAGTATAGTAGATGCGAGGTGTGCATCTCGGTGGGTAAAATCATCGGTTTGAATATTAACAGTTGAAGCGTGATTCGCATTAATGGCCTGAAGTATAAGTACATAAGTTTATAAGTAAAAAAATTTTTTTTTGGCAAATTGGTCACAGGATTTCTGACCACCAACGACTTTTAGGATTTTTTCTGTTGCTGTGTGTGGCTGCTTCTAACTTTTAACCCTGCTAACTTTCATTTAAATTATAATTATTGTATTAAAATGGAGTTAAATTGACCATTCCAATTTTTTTTTAATTAGGGTATTTATGTCTTAATGTGAATTCGTATGTGCCAGATTATTTTATTATGTACATAAGAAAAATTTTCTTTATTGTAAGATTCCAAAAATTTGCATGCTTTATTATTTGTTTTTTAATTTTGTCTAGATAATTGTCTAAAAGGATTTTCCTCACTAAGCTGTGCTTTTTTCCCTTTCTTTTTCTCTCGAAATTTGTTTTTCGAAATTAGTGTCTTGTCATTCCTTGCTTCGGGCAAAATTTGGAAAATTTTATTCCCTCCCTCCTCCCCCAGATTTTGTTTTAAAATGTCCCCACGAGTTTTTTGGTTTTTCATTATTATGGGTTCGCCATTTTGAAAATACTCAAATTTCAATACCGTGCGTCAATTTTGAAAAATTTCAGAACGCCGTTTTTAAAATTATAATTTTCCCTCTGCTGAATTGTATTCGTTTCGGGTTTTAGACAACGAAAGGGAGTTTAGTTTATACATATACATATACTTTTAGATGTAGGATATATTTGTTTTCTTTCGTCTGTAAATTTGTTATCTCCTTCCTCTCTATCCTGACATCGATGAACTCTCTCCCACCCTCAGCCCCCCTTTCATGATTTGTACTAAAGCTGTGTTGGGGAAAAAAATTTTTTTTTCAAAATCCAATTCCAGGCAAAAAAATTAACTTTCAAGGGCACGAGTGGAAGTTACATTTTATACTTGGCTCTGGTTTGGATTTGTAAGCATAAAAATTTTTTTCTCACGAATTTTTAATTATATGTCAGAGAAATAATCAAAATAATATTTGTATTATTAATGTGACTGTATTTCTTTTTAATTTTGTTCTTTTTAGGAATAATTTTTTTTTGTAAATATTTTCACTTGCATTTATCATTTAATTTGAGCTGTCATATCTTTTTTAATTGTAATTTAATTTTTATTTTGGAAATTGTAATTGGTTTTAAATGAAACGGCCCAAATTCAGTGTTGACAGTTTGAAGAAAGTTCTATGTGTATAAGTTGGTTAATTCTTACATAAAGTCTAGAGAACCAAAAGTTGGTCAGATACAGATATCTATGATGAGATGATCACATTGTCGGATAAGATTGTAAGAGGATGTGTTGTGATGTTTAAGAGTCTCTCTGATTTATGATCTCTGCTACCTTCCATTGGAAGAGGATAGCCTACACACACCTGGGTGGGTTGTGATTCTTTGGTAATACTACCCCAACCAAGCAGAGTCTGTGCCTCTTCTCATTTCTTCATTCCCTTATCACCCAACATAATCATCCTACCACCTTATCCCAACCCCCACTTAGCCTGTTGTCCAAACTAACCCCACCTCTCCCCAAATAGTGGAGCTACCAACAATGAGAGGTTGGAAAGAAAATTTTTGAGCTTTTTAAAAATGGAAACAATCCAAACAAACTGTCTATGAACGCACAGTGACACTGGAATCTGAGCCTGAGCTTCAAGATTTTCAAAATTCATTTACAAAAATTGTGCCAGATCAGTACAGGTTAGCTAAAAATGAATGAAACATTCCTCAAGGTCACATCACTAATTTTTTATAAAATCAGTTTAACAATTTGATGATTTGGGTTTTCGAAATAAATTTAAATTTGAAATAGATTTGCGTCACAGCTAATCTTGTTCAGCTTGGCGCATTTTTAAATTACAAATCGCTCAACAGCTTTAAGGCTGAGCTGTCTTTCATTTCCGTCCCTCTCCAGTAAATTAACGTTTCATTCTTTTTTAGCACGTTGATTGCCAGATACGAGATAACTCTTACTACACACGCCAATTTAACAAGTACCTCGTTGCTTATTCATTTCTATAACGCTATATATGAATTGGCTGAATGAATTGAAGATATAAATATACAAATATCATTCAAGAAGGAAAATTTAAATTTAAATTGACTAAATTAAATTAAATTGGCCTTTTGGGACGGAGGCAGTCAACGTGTTAAACAATCTGTATTTTCTTGCACAGTTCTTTTCCTCTTAAACAGATTCTGACAGTTTTTAGTTTTCTTATTAATTCATCTCTACCACGAAAATACTTGCTTATCATTTGTCTCCTAAGATAATGAAGATAGTTGTTATCATTGTCATAAACTATAGATAAAACTGTTAAAGGGAAAAGTATTTTTTGGAATGTAACACTCGTTGGATAACAGATAAAAAAACTTGAGCTAAGGCATGTGTTTTATGTATTTTATACTTTACAGTTCAATTTTTCTTTTTAAAGCGAAATTTTTATGTTGCGTGACTTTTTAACAAAATACCGCGAAGCTAGACTTACCAAAGAATTGTATGATAAAAAAAATTTTAAGAGTTATGATTTTAAAAAAAAGCTAAAAAAAATTAAAATAAATTTTTTTAATGAAATAGTTTATAGATTTTACTTTAATGTGCAATCGTGCCAAATTATACTTGATTTGTCTTATGATACGTAAATATATGAACTGAAATCCATGAAATGTTTCTTTCTTTTTGCTTCCTTTAGATTCCAGATGAATTTCATCATTTTGGTTATGTATTTGGGTTATGTATGCGAATTATGATGATAGGTTCTGCGGTCGGATCAGTTCTTCCTTCCTTGGTCACAGGGTGGTGGGTGATCGAAGATGATCAGAAAACTTATACCACCCCAACCTGCTCGTTAATTTACAAGGCGTATATCTGACCTGGTGGAGTTTTTATTGAGTAAGACCTCACTTATGTACATGAGTTATGTACGTATTACGAGCAAGATACATGTGTTAAAAGGCAGGATTTCGAGAGACGAATTTATCATACAACCATCAACTATGTACATAAAACAGATCCACATAACTGATGCATACTGCCCCATTTGGGTGGACGATGGGGCTTACCTGTGATATTGTATAAAGGATCCATCAATTCATCAGTAAATCAAGAATGGCTTAAGGACCCTGAACCAGTTGAGGAATCTTACTTTCTCCATAACAGTTTTCTACCAACGGATTCACTCTTCTACTGTTGAATTTGGTTTCACTATCTGGTCTTTCTTGTTCTCGGTGCTCCTCTTGGCCTCTTGCTTAGAGAGTTGTTGAATATTCCTGAATAGGAGAGGTTGTTAATGTCCCTTCAAGCGTGGCCAATCCACTCAACTTTACTTCTGGTGAAGCTTACTATAAATAGCTTGTTTAGTTCTTCGTTGGATGTCTTTAGATGCTATTCGTTGTGCCCCCACAAAAAATTTTTAGGACTTTTCACTCAAAGCTGCCGTATTGTTTAAAGGATACTTCGATAAAAACTTTTACCACTATTCCTAGGCTTATACTAATAATTTTATTATTAATTTATATTATAATACTATTAGCATTTACTACTGAATTGGAGGTAATAAGTTAAATAATTTTATCTGTACAGTCTATGTAATCTTATTACATCTAAAATAATGCTATGAAACATTTGTTGACACTCGAATTGTAAAAATTTTCAAATACTGAAGAGACCATATTAATATTGAGACGAGGAAAAAAGTTTGTATAAAAGACGAAAGTGGTAGACTTCCCAATAAACTCCTGTTTTGAAGAGTATACAGAGCAAAGAGAAGACACCTAACCATTTCCCAAACTACAGCTTTCGGATTGTTTTCGAGGATCATTCCCAGTGTTGTGAGAGAAAACACAATATAGGAAGAAAGGACCAACACCGCAAAAGAACTTTTTAACTGAAAATAATAAATTTAGCTCATGAGTTAGTTGAATAGGCTATAACCCTTGGTACTCAAACTGCGGCCCACCAAGCTCTACTGTCTGGCTCAGTGGAAACCGAAAATTTGTGAGAGGTCCATTGCTCTTAAGTCTGAACTATAGTGCTGACCAGTACGAAAATGTTTGGGCCTGTGCTCAGAAACTGTTTGCCTCAACATATCTTTGTGAGCTAATATACAGAAAATACATACAGAACAGACTGACAGATGTACATACAGATGATGCCCTGAGGGTGGACTGTTTGCGTCGAAAGCTGGACTTGTAAAATATTTTTTTTTGGTAAGTCGGCCCAGTCACAATGGTCACAATGGAAATTTGGCCCGAGAAGGAAAAGCTTGAGTACCAAGGGTCTACACTAAATTTGGAAATTTGACTTCTGTTCAGTTCTGTGGTCTATAACTAAAGTTCCCTTAAAGCTAAACCAACTACAAACAATGAAGGGAAGAAAGAAAATTTGTTCAATACAATCGGCACTCTCCAAATTATGCTTTCAATTGGTTTAGAAAGTGTTAACGACCTCTTTGTACCGGTCGGAGAAAAGTTTTATCAACAACTCAGAGATAAGAAGCTTTTAATATGAGTACTTACCGTATACGTGTCAGCCAAATATTGAAATCCAATGAGAATCATGATGAAGTGAATACTGACATATAAATTAAGCCAGAAAGAAATTTTCACGTCGTATTTGTCTCTCGATTTAACCTGAAAATAAATTTTTGTAAAATTATTCATATTTCAAAAGTTAATAAATATATATTTTTAATAACATAAATAATTACATCAATCTTGTCTTTCTGGAAACCTGTCCACGGAGTTCCTGGTAACCAACTGGGACCTTTAATAATTGCGTACAGTTTGTTTTTAAAACCTTTCATTGATCTAACTTTCTCAATCACATGTTGATTATAGAAGATCTAAAATTATAATTCTTGTATAACTATACCAATATATTATTAAAACGATTAAATAGTTGCAGGCTGACAATATTACCTGTAAGTAGAAAGGATTAAAACTGGGTTGGTGAACTACCAAACCATAAATCACTTCTTCCTTCTCTTTTTCACAGGCAAAAGTTTTGAACAAACGATCCCAAATGATCAAAAGACCTCCATAATTCTTATCAAGGCAGTAAATGTTGGAACCGTGATGAACCCTGTGATGTTGAGGTGTGTTTAGTATATATTCAAGCGGTCCCAACGACTTGATAGTTTGGGTGTGAATCCAGACTTGGTATATCAAATTGAATTGTTGGTGAGCTATAAAATGAGCTGGAGGAACGAACAACGCCATAGGAAGGTAAAAAATCTGAAAGACAAAAGTGAATCATCAACCTGTTGTGTCCAAGTGAAGTTTGTTGTAGGTTGAGTATAACACTCACGAAAGAACACCATCCCTGAAGAAGAGATTGTCTCAGACCGATAGCGATATTAAATTCTTCCGAACTGTGATGAACCTGATGCTGAGCCCAAAATATGTGAATTTCTAGAATGATTAATAAATTGATTATTATGTTAATTATATTGAAATTTATTGATTAATAAGAAGTTATATTAAACATAGTTTGTACTATTTGATTACTTCCGAGAATTTTTTAATCTTTTTCTAGTCGAGTGCAATCAATTGATTTGATCAATCTCCTCATGAGTATAGATAAACTTCCTAAATTACAGATAAGATAGATCTCAATATATTATTACCGTGACTGGCTCGATGGACCCAGTAGTAGAAAAAATCAACAGCTAACAGTGCAAGGTACCATGTCCAAGGTGAGTCCCACGGTAAGTCAACGAACCTCCAGTTATCATAGACATAAATGTACGCAGCACTTTCACTACCCCTGAATATCAACCTGTAAATAAAAAATTTTTTAAGTCACTTAAGTTCATAACTTAACTTTTTTATATGAGGCTGATTCAATCATTTGATTGGATGAGTTCTCAAAACAAAACTATAGATAATGAAAATAACAGATTTCGCAAGAGACGGTCATTGCCAGACTTTTTATATTGTTTGTGCTCGAGTCAAACTATCAGTCTTCGGGACAAGGTTTAACAGCAAAATCATGTCTCTGTCGTGTTCCTTATGTATCACATCAAACTGTATTTTGCTCACCTGCCGCATTCTTGGATGAGGCCATGAGACAGTGATGTTATGCCGTCGTTTAATCGAGTCGTTGGCTTCTTTTGGAAATATAGCACTATATTCTCGACTATAATAAATATTAAAAAACTCGGCCAGTTCTAAAAAAAAGTTTATTTCATTAATAACTTATAGCTAAAAGTTAGGTACGACTTAGAGATCGTGCTCATGAATAATAGCTTAGGATATGAGATGGCTTGTTCACACAACAGACACTTAATACACTGATACAAACATTTAAATAGACAAAGTAGCTGACATTTAAATATGTTAAGATAGACAAACAGAGAGACAAAAGAAGAAAAATTTATCCTTACGTTTCTATAGAAGTTCGGAACTTGTTCCACATTCTCGAAAGAAGTTTCCGTTACATTGTGTAAATAAAATGACTGACCAACTCTTCGAAACAATCCTGAGAAATCGAAATGATTCCCGTAATTTACTTCTTGAGGAAATGATATACATTCGTTCTTCATTTTTCTGACAACTCATACTGTAAAAAGAGACTAAATAAATTTTTCTATTAATAAGTGACTAATGCTTAATTTAGAAAAGGGTTATCCGATTTGAAAGTTCCCGCTCCTGTCATTACCAAAGAACAAATGTTTCGCTTACGATGAAAATAATTTTTAACTCAAAAATGATTATTTTAGTGTGCTTCCTCTACTCACTTAACTTAAAATTATGAAAAAATTACTTCCTAAAAAATTTGTCAATACAATCTTACATTATTCACAATCCAAACACATTCCAGTTAAAATTAGTTTTTCTTGATTAGCCATTGATTACTAAAACATCAGTTTTTTATGTATAAAAATTTTTATATTTAAATTACAAAACTACACGATTTAAACAGGAAGTGTGTACGTAAAGATAACTTATTGATTACTGACTAGGAAGCAGTCACATATTCATCCAAGGAATGATTTGGGTCAAGTGTATAAAAATAAAAGCACAAACTCACAATGCAGATTACTACGTGTCGCAATGTAAATTACATTAGCCTTGTGATTGCGCCGGTTCACAACAACAGCCAAAATCCTACGGCCAAGAGCGCACAGAATTAAAAAATTATTTTTATCTTTGTGAAGTGGGATTTGGCTTATCAAAAAAAAAAATTAAAGCGCCAAAATTTTGTATAACGCTTCCTCTCAAGTAAAGAAGGAAGATAACGTTCATGATGTGAGAAAACTTACTGAATAATTTTTGCACTGCATCTATGCAACTATCCTGAAGTTTTGAAAGATCAGACGGATTGGTGACTCCATTTTCCTAACTGGCGGTTTATACCAAGGTGCATGTCAATTATCATTTACCTTTCGACGATTTGCTAGAAAATAAAAAATAAGAATTACTTTTGTTTTGTAAAGTCATAATATTATAAAATTACCGAATTCTATCGAATAATATAATGCATACTGAGTATATATGTGTAAATCTCAATCACATACCATATTCACGGTGATAAATTCCATATTATTGGAAATGAGAGAGGGAGACAAGTCGGCCATTTTGAAGAGCCGCCGAATTTAAAAATTCTGCTTCCACGATGACGGGGAAGCAACTTTCTGCCAACATCAAAATGGTGGCACAATGAAGTATAATTCAGAAGAGAAACCCTTCAGCATTTCACCCCAACAGTAAATTTTGTGGCTTATAAAAATTTCATATCTAACGGAGTAAAAAATTGTGTTCAAGTTTCGTTGTGACCCGGAAATAACAAAACCACGTTTTGCGTTTATCAAATCCGACAGAAAGAAAAAATTAAAAGGGTTTGAAATTAAAAAAAAAACAACTCTACTATTTCTAACTAAATTTAGGAAATTTCAATTGTGTTTAAAATTACTGATTAAGCCCTCCAAATAAATTAAATAAGATATATATATTGATAAAATTAAAAAAAAAATTTACTTCAATTTCCACTCGTTTTACTAAACAAATTTTAAAACGCTACTATTCTAAAACCTTATTATTCCAACTGAAAAGTTCAATAAATTATATTCACATAATGTGTACAAACATGAGAAGTAAACAAAGTTAAATGAAACACTCATAATTTGAAAGGAATTTCTCATCTAACAGTGTATCAATACTAAGAATCTCTACTGCACATAACAGGGCCAGAAGCCAAAGTTGAAATCCGCAATTGAGAGAGAGAAAGATACAACGAGACGTTTAGTTATGTTTGACAGACAGGATTGTTAAATTAATGAGACCACATTAAAAGAATTTCACATTTATTAAATTCTTTTGCTTTTTTCGGTTACAGGGCAGACCTCCCCAAAGAATATTTAATCAACTTCTTCAATGGTGGGGCCACCAGCTCCTGGAGCACCTCCTCCTGGGGCAGCGCCGCCAGCTCCAGGGAAACCTCCTGGGAAACCACCTGGCATGTTAGGCATGCCACCACCACCAGCTCCCTGATACATCTTGGTGATGATGGGATTGCAGATACCCTCGAGTTCTTTTTGTTTGTGCTCGTATTCCTCTGCTTCGGCGAGTTGGTTAGCGTCGAGCCATTTAATGATGTCATTGCATTTATCCTGGATGGTTTGCTTGTCAGCATCTGAGATCTTATCCTTGAGTTTCTCGTCTTCAATGGTACTCTTCATGTTGAAGCAGTAAGACTCGAGAGAATTCTTGGCAGAAATGGTGGCCTTTTGCTTTTCGTCTTCTGCCTTGTATTTTTCTGCTTCGTTGACCATGCGTTCGATTTCTTCCTTCGAGAGACGTCCCTTGTCGTTGGTGATGGTGATCTTGTTCTCTTTGCCAGTTGATTTTTCACAGGCCGTGACGTTCAAGATACCGTTGGCATCAATGTCGAACGTCACTTCGACTTGAGGAACGCCTCGTGGAGCAGGTGGAATGCCAGTTAACTCGAATTTGCCAAGAAGATTGTTGTCTCTTGTCATTGCCCGCTCTCCCTCATACACTTGAATCAGGACTCCGGGTTGGTTGTCGGAATATGTGGTGAATGTTTGAGTTTGCTTAGTTGGAATGGTTGTATTCCTCTTGATCAATGTTGTCATCACGCCTCCAGCGGTTTCGATACCCAAAGACAATGGTGCGACATCGAGAAGCAAGAGATCTTGAACCTGAAAAATTAACGCAAGTGTTGTTTAAAAAAATTATGGAGATGAAGCTATACTTAAGCAAAATTTACTTTGTGAAATTGTACCCCATCATTCGGCACACAATAGAATATAAAAAATCCTATCATGCTTCCTAGAGAGGATTAGTTTAATCTTTCCTTCCACCTGGCATTCGGTCATTCACTATTAAGTTACGCCAAATGTGGCTGGTAGAGGAAAACCAACACAAACAGTTACAATATGAACTAACCTCCTCAGATTTGTCACCGTGAAGGATAGCAGCCTGAACAGCAGCTCCATAAGCGACGGCCTCATCGGGATTGATACTCTTGTTCAACTCTTTGCCATTGAAGAAATCTTGCAAAAGCTTCTGGACTTTAGGAATCCTAGTTGATCCTGTTAAAGAAATAAATAAAAAGGAATCATTAGTAAATTATACTTCATCAAATAATTTAGAATCACAAAAAATAAATAAATAAATGACGCACCTCCAACCAAAACGATGTCATGAATCTGAGCCTTGTCCATTTTGGCATCCCGAAGAGATTTTTCAACGGGCTCCATCGTGGATCTGAAGAGATCAGCATTGAGTTCTTCAAAACGTGCCCTGGTGATGGAGGTGTAGAAATCAACTCCCTCGAAAAGAGAATCGATTTCAATACTGGCTTGAGTCGACGATGAAAGCGTTCTCTTCGCACGTTCGCAAGCGGTACGCAATCGCCTAAGAGCCCTCTTGTTGGTTTGCAAGTCCTTCTTGTATTTCCTCTTGAATTCCTGAACGAAGTGATTCACCATTCGGTTGTCGAAATCTTCGCCACCCAAATGAGTGTCACCGGCCGTGGACTTGACTTCGAAGATTCCATCTTCGATTGTCAAGATGGAGACATCGAAAGTTCCACCTCCCAGATCGAAAATAAGAACGTTTCTTTCACCAGTTCCAGCTGTTTTCTTATCCAAACCGTAGGCGATGGCAGCTGCGGTTGGCTCGTTAATAATACGGAGGACATTCAAACCAGCAATAGCACCGGAATCCTTGGTGGCTTGACGTTGGGAGTCGTTGAAGTAAGCGGGTACTGTGATTACAGCGTTGGTTACAGTTTTTCCTAAGTATGCCTCAGCAGTTTCCTTCATTTTTGTAAGAACCTGAAAAGTGAGATAAACTTATTAGAATTCCTTCGAATCACTATCGAACGGATAAAAAAAATTCCTCTTGAGCGTCAGCTTACCATTGAACTGATTTCTTCGGGGAAGAATGTTTTGGTTTCACCTTTGTACTGCACTTGAATCTTAGGTTTACCTCCATCATTAATTACTGTGAATGGCCAATGTTTCATGTCACTTTGAACAGTTAGATCATCAAAACGCCTTCCTATTAATCGTTTGGCGTCTAAAACAAAAAATTTTCAGGTTTATTACAATTTTTCATTTCAATACAAAAAAAATTTTATGGTCGGTGTGTTTACATAAACTCATGAAAAACCGCTCATCACATATGTCAGACTGGGGCGGTAAAATTTAATCATTGTAAATTTAACAAGCATTTGACATTGTTTACTTGAAGGAGAAAAATGCCTAAATTAAATCTTTAAAGCCTCTCATAACAATTAAAATCTTTTTCATTACACCTAACAAACTTAAATATAAAGATATCACATTAAAAACTCCTATCAGAATCTCAGCGATTGAAAGGAAATTCTCCAAATAGCTATATACAGGCATAAGTCATGGGATATTTTCAAGGTCAATGAACAAGGTCATTTTTCATTAGCAAAAAATGAGCAACAAAGTCTGGTTGCTACGTCGGAGTTCATAGCACGAGTCGATTTTCCTGCTCCAACACCTATTTGAATCATTGACAACCATTTTAATGAGTCAAAGCAACTTCCTCCTTTTAATTATTTACCTTGATTCTTTCACCAAAACAGTCATCGTTTGGAGGAAAACTAGTCGACTAAAACTACATATCTTAAAAATGCTTATCTTGTGATGACTCAGACACCATGCATTGTTAAATCAGAACCAAAAAGGGTAATCAAGTTGAGGTATACAACTTTATTGGGTTCTCAATGTTTTTCACTTACCGAAAATTGTGTTGTTGGGGTTCATGGCCACTTGATTTTTAGCGGCATCACCGATGAGACGTTCGGTATCGGTGAACGCGACATAGGAAGGTGTTGTTCTGTTTCCTTGGTCATTGGCAATGATTTCTACTTTTCCATGCTGGAACACTCCCACACAAGAATAGGTTGTTCCAAGATCAATACCAACTGCTGGTGCTTTGGACATTTTTACTTAACTTTATAAATCTGTAAAAGAAAAAAGGCGGAAAAAATTCTTAGTATGGCTTTTATAAATGTATAGTATGTAGTATGGATTCTTTAACTCATGTAACAAGTAAAAACAGCTTAATTAGAACTCTGATCAACCTAAAGATAAAGTTGAGAACTTTAATCCAACAAAGAGAGGGAATAAAACAAAAACTTTTACAAAATGCGAATTTCGCTATCGATTATCTGAAGAGCAAGAATTGCGTAAAATTTTATAGCCCTATAATATATGTAAAGACCATTAAAATGAGTCCTCAGTCTAAAACCTGAAATATTACGTCACATTGGCGGCGAACACGCCAAATGACTCGACGAACTTATTCTAAATGACGAAATGTGCAAATTTAATGGCTTATTCGCTACTTACATTATATCTGAATGCCAGAAAACTCAAACAGAAATATTTGCAGTGCAAAAATGAAATTTCAAGGGCTTCAAATTTAGCAAACTACGCATGAAATATAAAAATCGATAAAATAACTTCTCTCTAATGGCGCCACCGGTTAATCCAACGCCAAGGCATTGCGGTGGAAAAAATCAGAAGACAAAATCAGGGCGTAGCTTAAAAAAAACCTTTTTCAAGGATGCAACACATCTTCCTTGTTTAAAAGCTCATAATTAACCTAATTATGATTATTGAAAGACCGAAATAGATGTAAATTCTATTGCTAAGACAAAATGGGCGGGTGGCCTTATTCAAAAAGCACGAGGTGAAGCAAATGAGATTTTACCACCAAATTTATAAATAGAGATGAGATTTTTCTTGTGAAATCTATGTGGAATCGACTCAATTTGAGATAAAATCCTATTTCTACAAGTTATTAAAACCTATCAAATCCTCTACCTCAAATTTAAACAGAATTTCTTTATGAACGCCACACGCGTTCCCACGTTTCGTTTGTTTTTGTAATTATGTGAAATTAAAGCAAAAATTCCTGACTTTGAGTGTCTTAACACTTCTAACAATGCCTAAAGATTAAAATTAACTTAATTAAAGCTTATAAATACCTTAAAAACTGAAGAACCGACAAAAGACTTGTAAGAGAATTTTTTGTAGCGACTTCTCTATGCGCCTTCTTCTTTTCAAATTACAGGAGATCACTCTGTCAACCCCTTTTAAACAAGAGATATTCTAGAACATTCCATGAATTTTCGACCAATAGGAATTCGCAATACAAACACCCTGAGATGATGTCCATTGAAACAGAAAATCCTATTGGTCGAATTTTCCCCGAGATGTAAAACCAGATAAGTCAGTGGCGAGTTTGGGTTTTTTAGTATGTTTATGTTCTGGAGTCAAAAATGTAAAGGCCCCGAAGAATTAAATGAAGTCATGTCCGGAATATCGCATTTAAAAACATAACCTAAAAGTGTAAGTTACACATTTTTGTTAAAATGTCAAAAAAACGTGACAAGGAAAACAGTCTCTCTGAAAAATTTTCCTCCTTAATTTATACAAAACCTTCCGCGTTATCATCAGATGATGAAGACATCACAACAGTTGACAAAATCACTCCGAATGACAATGATAGTCAGTATAGTGCTGATGAACTAGAAGTATCTAAAATTCGAAGAGTCAACAATGGACTACTGGAGGAAGATGATAGCAAATATTCAGGTAAAGCAGTTTCACGGAAGCAGCTTATTAACTCCGATGAGAGTGATGTTAGCGAAGCTGAAGATAGCATTAATGGTGATGGAGAAGTTTCATCTAATGAAAGTGATGAAGGTGGTGAATTAGAATCTGGACAGTCTGATGATGAAGAAGTTTTATCTGAGGATGAGTCAGAAATAGTTGAAAGTGATGAAAATGATGCAAACCAAAACAGAAGTCATGACAATGATAGATTCAACCAGCAAATAATTTCTAAAGCTTCAGTCGATATTGAGAAAGGATTAGCCATTAAAAACCAACTGCACTTATGGGATTTTATGTTGGAATGCCGACTAAAATTTCAAAAGTGTTTGGCAGCATCTAATCAGTTTCCAAGCTACGAAAACTTTGATAAGTTTAAAACGAAAGGAGGTTCAGATTTTGAAGATGCTGTAACTAAAAGTCAAACTTCATTGAAGAAGTTACTTTCTTCTTTAATAAAATTCCAAGAAGTACTTTTAAAATCAAATGACGAATTCCTAAGTTCATTTAAGAAAGAAGATTTAAAAGGAGAAACAAGAGATGAAGAAATAGAATCAGATTCAGAAAGTGAGAGTAAAAAGTCTAAATTTAAAGATAAAAAGAAATTTAAAGCTGCTTTCATGCCAGCTAATCTAGAAAAATTAAATGATTTTTCACTTAGGATCAATAATAGTCATAAAAGCTTCGAAACTTACAGGAATAACACAATTCAAAAGTGGAATGATAAGACCAAGATTGGTTTTATCAGTAATAAAAATTTCAGTGCCTTTGAACAGTCAACTTTAAAACAGATTGAACATATTTTGCTCGATAAACCAAGATTAATCAAAGGACTCAGACTAAGAGATCTAATTATAACATCCTTGGTGAAAAAGATGAGGATGAGCCTCCAAATAAGAAAGCAACATATGATACAGATCCTACTGATGTGATTGATAATAAAAATAAAACCATCTTACATAAAGAAATATTTGATGATGATGATTTCTATCATCAGTTACTTAGCAATTAGTTAAAAGAAAAGCAAATGATGTTACAGATCCTGTTCAGTTAGGTAGACAATGGATGCAACTACAAAAAATTCGTAGCAAAATGAAAAGACAGTCGATGTAAAAGCTTCTAAAGGTAGAAAAGTTAGGTTTGTAGTTCATCCAAAGTTAGTCAATTTTATGATGCCTATTGATAGTTCTTATTATAGTGAAGAGTCAAGGATGGAATTATTTAATTCATTGTTTGGAAAGAGCAGAAAATGATTTTTTGTAATTATATTGTTTTTAATAAAAGTATTTTACTCAAATTATTTGGTTTTTCTATTCACTTAAGTAATTTGATCAGGTCTTATTGGTCTGAAAATGGTAATCCTTATCAATAATTGTCAAATCTGCAGTTTGACGGATGAATAAAGTATGACAGTTTTTGAGATTTAAAAATAGTAAGATCTAATCAACTGAAGAGAGGATGGAATGAAAATAACAAGACAGTACAGTAACACTGTATAGAGTTATGGGTGGGCACTTCTAGTGTTCCAAGAAATCATCTACAATATTGCATAGCCAATGAAATATAATTACTAAGACACAGTTTAGTTCCTATAAGATTAAGTCAATTTCAATGCAAAAGCTTGATTAGATGAATATCAATACATCAGTAAAAGACAAACCTTAACAAAATTTAAATTTTTAACAGTTTACTTGATGATGGGAGTAAGTGGTTAAACAAAATCACATTCTTTGATTCAACTTACAGTTTCTTTTAGAGGCAGATGATCTAACTAATATCAACTCTGGTGATTTATAAACTGTGTGAACTTTTCACCTTTTTTTACAAATTTGTTTCCTGAGATAATATATAGAGTATTTAGGTTTAGGTAATCTGAAAAATGTAACAGTTTTGGCACTTTAATCTTTAGTTTATCTACAGATTAATTTGCACAATAACTGATTTCTGCAAGGATAAAAGGTAACAGACTCAGAGAAGCTAGAGCAAATACTTACAAAGCTTTGTGGGGGTTAAGAGAAAAAATTAAAAGAATAACAGCCATTCTAAATAACTTATCTGTGTGAAGAATTATTTTTGGGGAGAACCCTGATCCAACAAATAATATGAGTGCTAGTTTGAAGAGTATTTTTGTTTTTGTACTGCAAAACTGTTAAGTCCAAAAAGGGCAAGCAACCTATTAAGTATTCAGTATACCCAATTCAACATTTTAGAACTTGAACCCATCAATATAAGGTGAAACCACCATTTTGGGTTTTACTGATTCCTTCACTTATCTTAACTTTCTAATAGCAGACTTAACAGGTGTTACTGCTGTGATACTGTATACCCAAACTCCTCCTGCAACAGTTCTCTTACATCTCTTACAACTCCAGATTCCTATGCAAGTTCTCTTCATTGCATCCTTTCCACAGAATGTTGTAATTTCCATCTTTTTGACTGTTTTACATAGGAAGCACCATATCTGGTTCTATACTTCCCAGTGATTCAAACCTTATGGTTCTTTTGACCATTTTAAGAGACAAAAATTACAATCAAACCATAATGTGACAAAATGGATGTTGAGAGAACCTTGGGTTTTACTAATCCATCATCAATAATGAAATTTCCCCAATAATAAAAACGCAAATATCTGACTTTTAATGAAATGACTTTAATGCTTTTAAAAAATATTAATATAAGTAATCTCTTGGAAAGTTTAAAATTATTGTAGTACTATTAATATTTCATAAATAAAAAAAAAATAATAATCAGTCTTCTTTAAATGAGTGAGAAGGCGATGGTGTGATTGTGATATGTCTAGCATTGCCTTTATTTAACATTACCGTTGCAAAACCATGAAGTCTGAAATAAAAATGAAAAAAATAATTGTAAATTATGAGAGAGCAAATTAAACAATTTTTTTTCATAAATAATGATGGGAGTTAGACTCACCTACGGAATAGCTCTCTTCGTACCGTCGCCGTAAATTTATTTGTAAGGCACAGGGTAGCCGCTCCCGCGAATACGATATTATACATCAAAACTATTTTAAAATTGCCGAGCCACACGATTTTACCGAAATCGCCCAACAGATCGAAATTTGTGATCCCTGAAATTTACGGTGATTAAAACTTTCAAATCTCACTTAATTCACTACAATATATTGTAGTTACACTCACCCAATATTCGCGATAATAAAGGCAGAGCCGAGCTCAAAATCAGCAAGAGCGCGCAGTTGGCAATCGTGTGAGACAAAGGCGTGTTTCTAAATTTCGGTTGAAATTTTTTAATAAATGGCAAAGTATAAAGTCCCACTAAACTGGTTGCCATCATGTAAACTATCAGCACGACTTCCAAAGCAGCCCCAAAGGGACCCAACTTTGACAGAGAACTAATCCCTAAAGTGAATTGCTGAAATTTAATTAAATTTATATCAAAAAAAGATTTTTATGTGAATTTCGTGAGGAGTACAAATTGAAAGAAGCTTCTACTCTAATGAATCATGTACATCTAATTAAAAGGATCGACGGTCACTTACCCTTGTACTTAAAGGTAAGGCTTTTATACCTATCAGTAGCTCTAGAGTATTTTGTACTACTAAAAAAACGGTTATGGCCGTCAAAGCGAATAGTAGCAACATACAAATTGGATAAACCAAATTTCTTTGAATTGAAGAAGCTTTCCTTTGCACATCTAAAAGTTAAACAAAATCATTTTCTAAATGTTAGCCAAGAGGATTTCTGAGCCAAAGAACTAATCTGCGCACCATATCACCTCCCATATTTATACAGTAAATGCCATAGACAACAAAAAATATACTCTTACATATAAATATATTCTCAGAATATTTTACCTAAAATTTTACTTCTTTCTTCAACTTCTGTAAGCATTTCATGAAGACCCATTTGTAATGCACCGTTTTGTAAAGAAAACAATTTTTTTCTTCTTGTAGTAGCTTCTATAACATCATCATCATCACCGGAAACGCTTGCAAATTCTGGTGGGGACATGGGCGGTGGTGATATGTATGTTTTCCCACTCGTTTGAACGTTTTTCAATCTAAACAACCAATAAAACAATACTAAGTTGCCTGAATTCTCTTAAAACTTATGGAGTACTAACGACCCATTCATCTGAATATTGCTGCTCTGTAGTAACATTCAAAAGTATTTTAACTAGGCTTCTAGGTCTTAATTACCACATTCTTTTACTATCAAAAGGAAAAGTTAAAGTTTTTTGACTTAGGACTGCTTGATACTTTGCACAGTTAACACTGATTGACAAACAGTGATAATTGTTCTAATTAACCCCGTTTGAAATGGTACAAAATGTGAGTTTGTGTTGTACACAATCATTCTGATTTAATCAACTAAACAAGATAAAAGAAAACATTTTGTTTTTAACACTAGTGATAACTCATATCATGTTTTCCATCTTCTAAACACTGCATTTATTGTGTGTTTGGAGACTAAATATCAATTATTTCATCAGTACACTGAGTCGTTTTGATTTTTGGTGTTGGCTACTAAAAATAACAATGATAATAAGGATTATTAAGTAAAATTTTCTGCATTCAAGCAATTCTTGTATCTAAATTTAGATAATAATTTTTGATTGTGGTATAGTTATTATTTGGTGACTTCTTAAACAAAGAAAGTGCATTATGCACTAACAATATTGAATTAAACTTATGAGGATATTTAAAAGAGCATACCTTCGTCTTAAACAGTCTTCCTCTAATTTGGTCAAATCATATTCTTCATTCAAATCTCTTAAAAACTGAGGTTTGAATAGAAATTGTCCAACAACAGTAAAAAGTCTAGCAAAACCAAGAGGTGTACACACTGGAAAAAAAGATTTAAAAATTGAATAAACTGACAACATAACCCTCATTGATATAACAACAAAAGAAACCCACCCAAAAGCATCAGCACTCCAACAAATGAAATACAAGAGTAAAGAAATGGCAAATAATAAGTCCAAAGATCTGAAAAACAAAAATGTTTATAATGGTTAGTTTCAAAGGAACTATTTTAAGAAAAATTAAGTCAATAGGAATTAAAATTATTTTCAAAAATATTGTCAACTCACTGAATAATGTTTGCCCCCTTGATAAGTCGCCATCAATTAAAGCTGACATTATGTAAGTCATACCAAGTACGAGAATAGCAACCAAGCCTAACACAGTGAAGGTTTCATAAACTCTTGGCCACAAACCCTTTTTAGAGCCTGGGAAACCTTCAGATTCCATGAAAAGATAGGCAAAGGGCAACAAAATAAATAAAGACAAATTTGAAAATAAAAAGACATGATTCCAAAGTCCTGAAAAAAGAACAAATTATTCATAATTGCAAAATTATTATATATATAATAATATGGAGACATATTTTAAATTTTGAGCAAAAAACAAATTCAATTCAAAGCATACCTTGAATTAAGGAACTATTTAACCACTTGACATAATAACTGTTTGGATAAAGTAAAAGTACTTCATTACTAATTATTGAAATAGGGAGTAATAAGGCAGCTCCTGTGGAGACTGAGAGAGAGAAAAGGAACATAGCCACAAGCTAATATTATAAACTGTCAAATCGTCACCATCATCTGTAGAAAAATATTGTTCCCTCTCCCTCTTCCTTAACTGTCCCAGTATTGTAAAACTGAATACATACAAAAGTATAAAAAGAATCAAAAATATCTGAAACAATTAATAAAAAAAAAAACTTTTATCAGTTAGGACATCAATAAGAAAATATTTTCTTAAGAAAAGATTACAGCTGGTAATTTCCTAAAATTATCACATCTTCAGACTTAATGTTTGAAATAAGTCCAAAAACTGTTTGCAAAATTCAAAGCCTAAAATAAGACTTAATAAATTACTATTGACCTAAGAGTTGGTTAATTTTGGCAACCATTCACTGATTCAGTTGCCCACTTTTCAAAATGAATTTAAAAAATTTTATCCATTATAAAAATAAGTAGCCTGGTCAAGATCAAGATCAAATTACGCATACTAAAGACATTGAAACACTCACAAACGGTACATTTTCGTGAAATATACGGGAATTTTATACAATACTACATCCAGATAACATCGTTTAAAATTTAGTAACGGGATTTTAAATGATGCAAATTAATCGGAAACGTTGCATTTTTACATTAAGCGATAACAATGCCAATTTAAATTCCAAACAAAATAATAATACTTACAACACTTTCACGGACTGTGTTGTGAAATATTTGCTCGCGTATGTCAGTATCATTTTCCATCTTCACCTATTCGTATGAGTACAAGAAATTTTATGAAATTTAATTTGCATCGTGGATAATTAAGAAAAAAATTTTAATGACTTAAGTGCTTTCCTAACGACAACAAAAACAAACTCCATTAGTAATACGATCGAATCAAAGGAAAAACCGGAAGTTGATAATTGCTACACTAGCGACATCTATAATGGCACAAAATTTTGAGAACTATTCCAATGCTTCAGATTCACCTTCATGCTCTCTAATTTAACGTTTCTTTTTTAAATAAACCCTCCTTTCTGATATTAATGCTACCTTATTAGAAGGAAATTAGGTTTACAGCAACCCAACACACTAGTTATGGCCCCGATTGTACTAATATTGCCACTTCTATTAAAATGTTTTGAGACAGGACCAGCAACCCTTTTCCATATACATCTTTTCACTCTCAGAAAAATATTTTTAAGCATGCCATTCAAATATTCAGATATTTTGTAATGTACTCTCCACTAAAACGAAGATTTTTAAACAATTTAAATACCAAATATGACTGCCTACAGCGAAGGTTGAAGCAACAGAATTTCAGTCAAAATTTTTATTGTCCAACACTAAAACTTCCACAGATTGCTAACCTTTGCTTTACAAAACTGGACTTTATTTACTGAAATTTTAGTACCAAAAGAATCTTGAGAATAAAATATACATAAAAATATACTTTTTAGTCTTGAGATATGTCTTTACTCCTTTAACAGTAGAAAGAGAATAAAAACTTTTTCTACCTTTAATTACATGTTAATTAAAATACAAATATCTAAGATGAATTTAAATTATTAGACAATTAAAAATTTCACTAAAACTTCCTTCTTTCGAAATTATTAGAAGTATTTGAAGAAATGCTTCATCAAACAATAGAAATTCTTCATTCCCACAAAAGTACTAACTGAAACAACTATAAGTATAAATAAATAAAGTTAAAGGAATAAGGAATAAAAATAACTTAACTCAGGTTTTGATAACAAAATTTACAAGAATCAAAAATTATAATTAATTAGAAATAACAAAAAAAAAATTGTTATAGTAGGTTTGTTTCTGGAGTGAATCCTTATCACATTATGATTGATTATGTTGCTTACAAATCGAAATATATATATATATATATCTCAACAATATCTTAGGGTCTTCATTTATTTATAAATTTTGTTTCTATGATTCCATTTAATTTTAAATACTTGGAACTTCTCCGAAATTTATATGACCTGAGGACTTTGCATGTTCATGAGCTTCCAACTGACCTGTCATTACAGTTTGACAATCTAAGCACTTCAAACAAAATTTATTAACATCAGTATATTGTTTAGATGATTTTGCTTGTCGTGCTAAAAGTTCAGCCTCCTCATAAATGTTATTGTCTGATTTTGGAAAAACAGTTTGAATTTCCCCCCCCTGAAACAGATATTTGTTACATCATGTTAGTGCTATAAAAATTAACTTATAACAGGACACAAATGATTCCAAGAACATGTATTATCACACATATTATCTACTCAAGTTGTAAAATTTTTAAATGAGATTAAAAGATATACAAATATAAATTTGATAAATTATGTTTTATCTTAACATTTATGATTGACTTGAATTTAGAAACAGCAAAATTAAAGTAAATACTTTAAAACATTTTGGTTAAATTCTCAGATTAAAACAAAAATGTTTTAACTACCTAAGAACTACCATACTCACTTCATCCTTTGCTAAGTGCTGGTCTATAGTTGGTATAAAAATATTACAGTTATACATTAAATTAAAACAAAGATCATTATTTGTGGCTTGCTAATATACCAAAGATTTTGCTAATTTAGAGCCTAATAAATATAAAATAATATAAAAACTAAAAATAATCAATACTTACTACACTTGGTTCTAAGTATAAAGGATCATAATGCACACCATCAAAAATAAGAAAAATTCTTTGAGCATAGTCTTTGTCTTCTCCAAATCTATTTATAATGGCATTAACAGTGTCAACTACATCCATCTCGACTGCGTAGTGACCTGATAAAATCTATAAAAAAAGTTCAATTATTATTAGTGGATAGAATTTACTAATTTAATCAAGACTTTTAAATGAAAATTGTGTTTTAGTGTCTACACAAAAGACACACAAATATTCCTTTTAAAAAATCATAAACAACTTACAGAAAGTTCGATTGCACCACCCCATGAATCAGATTTTAAAATCCAGTCACAATATGCTTTAGGTGATTTTCCAAGAATTGCTTCTGAGTAAGTTTCAGTGTCTTGTGCAACATGGTCGGCAATTATTTGCCTCATAAAACTTCCACACATTGTGTCAACTTTCCCTGCAATAATTTTAATATTTGATAAGAATTAATAAGACTAGAATGACTCAACAATTTTAAAACTAACATCAATAAAAATGACAATACCATCTCTCAACGAACAAACCCAAAAATGAGTATTTCATTACATATTACTCAAAAATTCACATTCAGACAAATTAAGATTGTTTTTAAAAATTACATGATTTACTTAACTTTGGGAATCTATCACCTACCAGTTAAAGCAAATCCGATACTGGTAAACAAGCAAGAATTATCAGCAGGAACCACCTTCCTCATTAAAATTCCTGGGCAAGTAATTTGTTCTTCATAACCAAGATCACTTACTTCTTTTTCAGGCACAGGGTTTTCATTTTCTTTATTCTGGATATACTCAGCTTTCTCTTCAACAATTAAAGTATCTCCCGTTTTTAAGCCAATTGCATCCAAAGTTAATGAATTGTTTGAAAGACTAATGGGTCGTGGTGGAAACCCGGATAATACACGTAGAGCATTTTGAGATATTTTGCACTTTTGTGACAATTGCACTTTTAAATCGAGCACCGTGTGATTTCTAGTCAATTCCCTGAGCAACACCTGTCCAGATTTTGTTTTTAATTTCAATACTAAACCAGACATATCTAGTAAATTTTATTTTTAAAGAGACTAATTTTTGTTATTCTTCAGTTATAAATCTAGAATTGTTTTACATTAATAGAAAATATTGCGGTGCATTTAAATGCAATTAGGAAGCACATAGATATAACTGAATAAATTTACTCAAAACATTTTAATAATTAATCTAAACATAAACTAAACTCAGTCTGGACAATTAAATTTGACAACAACTTGTCTGAAACAGTACGAGTTTCGACCACGAAGCGCTGAGGTCTACAAATCAAATTATCCATTTTTTGGAGGGCCAGAAACTTGAATTTTGACTCTTTATACCGGACAGGGAAATTAAAAAAAAATTAATTTTCCTTTCGATCCAAAATCTACATCCCCTAAACTAACCCCCACCACACCCCCTTCCTCCGCTTTTTTTTAAATTTCGTACCCTTTCCCGATTTAAACTAACTACATCCGTTTTACTATTACACGTAACCTCTGCCTGGATTTTTTAATAAATTTTTCTTTGGGGTGATAAAATCTATTATAAAATCAATAAAAGACCTCATCAAACAATAAAAGTAGTTTAAATTTGTTGAGATGAAATTTTTATTTTATAACAAACCTCAGAACAGCTTTCAAATAAATCAAAGCACCGCATTGAGTCAACTTTAAGCCGCCATCATTAGAAATCCTACAAAAACTAAAATAAAAAGTAAAGTTGAATAAATTTAGCAGGGTTAGCTAAGTCTGACATACACCAAGAATAAAAAGATGTGAGGAAAGTCTGAAAAATCTACCAAAACCAAAATGTAGTGAATAAAATGTCCACTACAATAAACAACAGCCTTAGAAGTTTGAATCAAATAAACACCTAAATTCAACTTAAGTTTGACTCTTCCTTTCAATTTATATTTCTAAATGGAAGTGAATTAGAAACTACTAAGCAGATTCATACAATTCAACTTCTTAAAAAAAGGAAAGAAAGCTACATATATGATTTAAGAATTTATAAAATCATTTGTAACTTAAGCACAAAAAATTGTAAAACTATCGACAAATTTTCTGTAATTAAGTTATAAAATACTGTACTTCAATAACTCAAAGGATTTTTACATAGGGAAACAAAAACTTAACAAAATTTTGTAAATATAAAATATTTATTTTAGTACTGTTTCATAGCAAATTTCAATCTAAAAAAATATTCTTTACTCTTACACATCATTTTTAAAACTCAAATTTAGTTTTTAAAACACTAATAATTTAACTAACTATTCACACAGATTTTGATATGAAGATTAATATAGCACCACATATTACCTTCTGATATGATATGATTCTAACTTAGCACTGTGGAAAAAAATTTTTTGTAAAAACATATAAAAGCAACATACATATTTATATAAAAAGAAGGCAAGATTGTTGAAAAAGAAACAAATTATAAAAATTATTTTTATAGCATATCTTAAATATTGATCTTCTTATCCATTTAAATTCATCTTTGGTCGAGTACTCCATCAACTCTTCAAGGACTTCATCTTTGGAACATTTAAAAACTAATTTTTGATCAGCACTCTTTACATCCTCTTCTTACAGTTCTGGCTTGGTAACTCCACCATTTAGGTAATCTTTTACCTTAATGAATGTTGCTCCCCCAAATTTATCAAGTAGTACGATTTGACCGATTTTTAATTTTGTGAAGTAAAAGTGATGATCTGTATAAAATATAAATAAGTTTTATGATTTGATTGTCAAAAGAACAATTTTGTGTTTCAATAATTTTAACTTTTTTTATCAATTCTACTTCATCTGATTTAAATATTTCTGTGATTGGCTTCAATTTCTCTGATACATACCTGCTGGCCAAGTTGCCATAACTGGATGCCTTGAAAACAAAGCTTCCCTTGCAAATTTCTCTTCATCTGAACCACGTTTTATTGGTTTGATTTTTCCAGACAAAGTCAACTTTGCACATCTAGGATCTTGTGGGTCCAAATTGTTGTTTTTGCAATATTCAGTTTCAGATAATGTCACAAGGACTGAAGCGCGGTTATCTTTCTACAACAAACATTTACAAATAATTACTATTCAAATCAATTCTGTCAATTCAAGGACAATCATGCATATTGCAACTCAATGAAAAGTGAATAAATTTTCTCTTTTTACACTACAGTCTACAGTTACAGTAGGTGTAATAAAAGTTTAGTAAACCTATGAAATAAGATTGCAAACTTTACCTGTAGATCTTGAGTACACAATTCCCTCGGGCTTATGTAAAAGAAGGGAATACCAGTAGATGCATTATGCAGTCCATCACTAGTTGCTTTAACACAGACAAATGGAGATCCTTTATTTTGAGATCTTCCTGATAAAGTAGCAACAGCCCAGTCTGGAATAAAGTTTCAAATTCAAGTAATTTAGAACTTTTATTAAGTCTAAACAAAGTAAACCACAACAGTAGAGATCGCTAAAGAGAGAAAGACAAAATCTTTGGCCTTAACAAATACGAAACAGATTACTTACCTACTGTATGAACAATGTACCTAGCCATCAATACTGTATCATTGGTTGGAGGGATTGTCAAATCTATTTTCTTAATATTTTGATAGTAATCTTTCTTATACCTTTCAAGAGGCATTCCATTTCCATTTTGGTAATTTTCTACAAACTTTTCTTTATTCGCATACAGATTAACAGTCTTTTCAGTTATTAACTCACTGTCTCCTGATACTTTTTTATTGTTATTTAGATAGTTTACATTTGTGTCATGGAGCAAACTTCCTGGTTTCTCTTCATCTCCAGCCTGCTTTTCATCATTTGAAGAATGTTCAGAATAATGTTTGATTCTTTCTTCCTTTACATAGGCATCAACAAGGTTTGGCTGAAATGTATTTCCATATTTATTGTATTTGTCAATAAATTCATCGCTATCTATCTCGTTCAATTTCATGAAATGACTGTTTCTTCTATGTTCCTCGAATCTCTGTTGAAGTGTTTCTTATCATCCAACGTTTATAATCCTTTTCAAATTGGTGGCTTGCTTTGCTATCTTCATTTTTAAATTTCTTCTCGTACCATTTCCTGTCATTTAAAGAATGCTTTTCTTTCCAGTAGTGATCTGGATTTGGTGGTAGTTCAGAGTTATCATCGCTGAATCTTTTAAGTCTTTTTACTGTCTGCTGTGTCGATTCCTAACGCTCCCAGTATTAAAAGAAAAGCAATCACTTCCTTCAGAGCCATTTTGAAAATTCTGAAAATGATTTTTAAAAACAGAAATTATAATTAGGCAGGTAAAATATTAATGAATTTGGCATCAAGTTGAAGAAAATCATTCTCAAAAAAAGGACACCGCGGGGTAAAATGTCAAGTCATTTATGAATTACGCAGCCACATTTCAAAGCCCACAGTGAAAAAAAAATGCATCAACTTTGCATGTGTGGTGTCTATTAATTTATTTTAATTATCTCGAAATGATTAATTGTGAATTATAATTTAAGACGAGAGAGAATTTTAGAAAAATGATACCGGTTTTATTTTCATCATATCTTACTTACGGATGATATGCAAAAATTATCGTACAGTATTTACCTCGCTCTAGTATGTGATTCGAAGAACAGCAAACTGACTCACGAATCGTTAATATTATGACGTGAGTTCGGGTAAAAGTCAAAACCAGTTAAGAGTCATTTACTCCCAGACGAAATATCAACCAGAGGGGCACACGCTTAATTTTTTTAAATTGGTTTAAAAATGAGAATAATATCTCTCCTTCTTCTGCTCCTTAATGTAACAAATTTAAAAACAAAAATCAGCAAAAAGGATTAGATCTCGGAACAACTCATCCGTGAACAATTGGGTTTTACCATTGTTTGTACGAAAATGCAAAAATGGCATATCTACACAAATCAAATTTAACGTTTTTAATTTGTGCGGGGGTGGGGGGTGGGTTCATGACCAAACTGAAATAAATGAAAAAATATGAAAATCATGCCATCCTGTCGATTAAACAAATATTGGATAAACTCTCCGATTGATTCAGCTTAATTAAACAAATCGATTCTCATTTGTCGAAACCCACACTCCGTTAAATTCGCCTGCATCGTCGTTGTTAAGTCAATTGATGTGACTGACAAAATTTGTTGTAACTTGTGCTCGTATTCATCTAGACACAACAAACGCAAATTTTCCGACGCAATATTTACAACGTGACTATTTTTAATCTTGTTTGATTTACTACCGTTTCCCTGATTTTTTATCTGCCCGATATATATCATTTAAAAAGGTAAATACCCTCTTGAAAGATCTTTAAAAACAGATTTCATGTCAAAATTTGCCAAAAATTCTTTACAATGAAAAATCAGTACAAATCCACTTATATTAAATTTAAAACAAAAAATATAACAATATATATAAATACATTAGACAAAATAAATTATTTTTCATTAGTAAAAAATATAATATTATTAAAAACTATTTTTAAAAAAAAGTTAAAGCTTTGTGCCACCCTCACCTTCTGTAAGTCAGATCTCTGTTTTGAGAATCAAAAATTTATTTAAATTGCAAGGGTAAACCACCACCCCTTGAATCTGAATATGCTATTGTAGTATCACCAATCTTCTCTATCACATTTATACTTTTATAAGGCAACGGAATCCTGTCCATTGCTAAAAATGGCTTTAATTTTTTAATTGTAAGTGAGTCAAAAAATGGAATATGCCTGTCTGAAAATTAAAAAAAAAGATTATTATTTATATAAGTAATTAATTTTATCACAAAATCACCTAATCCTGAGTTTTATAAAAGTTTTCAAGCGAGTTTTGACTTGCTAAATTGGTGACAACTTCATAACACCACCATTCTTTAAAATTAATTAATTTCTCACCTTCCACCCTTATGTGCCTTGGAATTTTGTCTATAAAAAATCTAGGAGATTCAATACTTGTCGATACGTTATTATTAAAAATAATTGCATTTGTGAGAACTTGAGCTGCGATTGTAGCATCCCCAGAACCTATATAAAAGCCATAAATCTTGAGTTTGTCCAACGTTTTTGATGAAAAATGAAAATCAAAATATTATTGTACTCTTACCCAATACCAGTCGTTGACCACAAACTTCATTATTTTCAATAGCTATAACAGGAGTGGAAAGTGAAATGGGTCTTCTTTCATTATTGAATCCTCCATTCACAAGAGCATTATTTAAAATAAATCCTGCTCCAGTCAGAAGTTGAGAACCCAACCAAGTATTCAAGCCCCTGGTGGATTCGAAACAATAATAATTAAAAATTAGTTACAATTGTGAATGAGATGTCAAATGAAAAAAAACTTTAAAGTCTACTCACGATACCACAGCAACATATAATTCTTCATTATCAATAGCTGATACTTGTGAAGCTGCAGGTTCTAAAATATTGGGGGCTGCATCATTTTTTTCAAGAAATGAAATATATGCATCATGAATAACATCAGACATTTTCAAAATAATACTGGGAACATCATCATCAGAATTTAAATCTAAAAACTAAAAATATATACTTTGTAAAATTACACGATAATATCAGTAGGCTGTCTGTTTAGTTAGGCACTGTATTGTGTTAATATTTATATGTCCTGCTGGCCTTTGGCACTGGAATTTGTGTGCTTATGAATCGAGCCACTTCCTGGAATAGTGGTTGCAGGACAAGTTTCTGCCTGCATGATGGCTCAGACTATGAAGTAGCTGGGTGAAGGTGGAAGGAAAGAGTTTCTCTAACATTACAGTCAGAAGTATCAAGACACCATCCCCAACCCATTTTTTCACACCTTCCATGAAATATGTACCTGGATATTATCCAGAGCATTAAGTAAAAGAGCTCCTCCAGAAGAAAAGCCAGGTGCAAGTATTTCAAATTTACCAAATGTAGTATGTAAAAGTTCACTGTGGGAAGTTTGATACTCTAATAAATCATCCAATGTCATACTGCCATTAGCTTTTTTCACTGAATACAAAATATCCATTGCCAAACTGCCATTATAAAATGCTAAAAGAAAAACAATTGCAACATCAGTAAGGGAGACAGACATTTAAAAAAACCAAAACGAAAAATTAAAATGTGTTACCATGTGCTCCTGTTGATGCTATGAGCTCAAGAGTAGCTGCTAACTCAGGAAACGTTACATTTTTCCCTTCTTCTAAAGAATTTAAAAACTGTACTAAATTTGAATTATGCTGAGATTTAGAATTGAGGTACAAACGAGCAGAAATAACATTTTTGCTAACTACAAAACCATACCTAAAAATACAAGGCATCATAGTTACATAAAAATTCAATTTCAATCAAGACATTTAATAAAACACAAACAGTACTTTGCTAAATTTGATGCAGGCATTATTAAATCTTCCCATGGAAGTTTTCCAAATTTTTGGTGTGCTTCCCACATGCCTAATAACAGCCCAGGAACACCTACTGTTAAACCTTCAATTGAAATATCCAATTGTCTGTTGCCGAGTGAATTAGGAACTGTTGCATGAAAGTCAATGACATCTAGTATCTCACGATTTTTATGGTCGTAGACAATCATATAACCACCACTAAAAAAAAATTATTGAAATATTTAAAGCATGGCTTTAAGTTTATATAATTTTATCTACACCTAGAAAACTGAAGTTTGGGTTTGTGTGTGCCAGCACAATTTCAGAATTGATTTTCCTTCAGGTTTTCACTAATTTGCACTCTAGGACAAAGTTGAAAAGAAGTTGATAACTTCTCAGGGCAGTTCCAGTAACACTAACCTAATTTTCCAAAATTAAGTGAAAATGTGGGCAACATTTTATAAATTAAAGAGTTAATTAACAATATGTATGCTTTCAAAAACTTTATTTACCCTCCTAATCCAGTAACATGAAAATTAACTACTCCCAAACACATCGTAGAGGCAATGGCTGCATCAACAGCACTTCCTCCCTTCCTTAAAATCTCCAAACCTATTTCAGAACATTCAAAACTATCACTTGCAACACTCCCATGGGGTACAATTCCAAATCCTCCATAATATATTTGTGCCAATAAGGCCACTGTGACAATTACTGTGAAGACAGAAAAATTTATAACAATAGTTCTTAATGAACGTTGTTCACTATCACTATCAGAATTTGAAAACAGCCTAGTAAAAAAATTTTTTTTTGAGTCATTTTGTTTTAAAGGAGAAGTTTCAGTCTGCTGCTGCTGTTGTGCACTAGTTCCAGTTGAATCTGTAAGCAAAAAAAAAATATTTTTGTAGTTTTAAAAGTCCAAAATTTAGAAGATAAAAACTAAAGTCACAGAAATTATATGATTAAGTATGATTTCATTAAATGTGATGTGTGGAATTTTTTTTACGGTACAATTAACGAGACACTTGGCATTTTTGTGATAATAAATATTCAACAGGTGAGTGAAGAGAAACCCCAGATGAATGATTGATACCAAAAGTATATTTTAATACATCCCATATTGGTGAGAAAAATTTATTCTGACCTGTAGAATTCCTAGATTCACTCATACTAAAAATAAAATTTTAACCGTTCAATAAAAAGATATTTAAAAATTGTTATTTAAAAATACGTGTTATGAACCATATCTTATGTTTTGAAAAACTTTGTATATACTCAACTGAAATAATTAAATTGTAGTTAATGACACGTCAAATTACAGGCTACCAACTTAACGAATTGAATTTAGACGTTACTTGTCGTTACTCTAAAGTCGTGCTTTCGAAGTTGTATCTTTCGCCTTAGCGCTAAATTTTCAACATACCGCGTGCAAGATGGCAAATGATTCGACCATGAAGAATAAAAAGCTTTGTTCTAAGATCGGTCCTTCGATCCTGTGTTCTGATCTTTCTCGTCTTCACGAAGAATCGGAAAAGCTTCTTTCATGTGGTGCTGATTACCTCCATCTGGATGTTATGGACGGACACTTTGTTCCCAACATAACTTTCGGTCATCCCGTGATAAAATGTTTACGAAATAAAATTCCAAATGCTTTCTTTGAGAGTCACATGATGGTGTCAAATCCAATGCAAGTAAATGACATTTAAACTCGTACGAATGTGTAAAGCTTTGCTAAGAAATTATTTAATTAAGTAATGGTCATGTAATTTTTTTTTAGTGGATAGAACCGACTGCTGATGCTGGAGTTGATCAGTATACATTCCATGTGGAAGTGTGTGATAAAGCTCCCAATGACATTCCAAATGTTTGTAGAAAAATAAGGGAATGTGGAATGAAGGTATTGATGACAATAACCAGTTTCATCCAGACTGATTCTTATCAGTGGAGAATTGTTTCTTTATTTTTTGTTTTATTTAAGGTAGGACTAGCCTTGAAACCTGCTACTCCAATTTCAGTAATCCAAGAATACATCGAATTGGCAGATCTGGTTTTGGTAATGACAGTGGAACCTGGTTTTGGAGGTCAAAAATTCATGGGAGATATGATGGGAAAGGTTGAGGAGTTGAGAAGTGCATATCCCAACTTAAATATTGAAGTTGATGGTGGAGTCGGACCTAATACAATAGAAGCATGTGCAAGAGTAATTAATTTGTTTTTTTGTTGGGAGGTATTCCGATTGAAATAGCAAACTTGGTTTTGAAAACAATTTTCTTTTCTTTACAGGCAGGAGCCAATTGGATTGTCTCAGGAACTGCTGTAACAGGTGCTGCTGATCCTCAGAGTGTGATTAAACAGTTGAAAGAAATCACTGATTTACATATAAATTCAAATAAATCATAGCTCATAAAATTATTTTTATAAAATAATGAAAATCTGGGTTTAGTTAAGAATCCATAAATTTGATTGATAGATCTGATCTGTTAGGTGTTAAGGGTCACAGCCTGAAAAATATTTTTAATCTTATGTTTCACATTACATATTATCAATTCAAGGTTGTTTTTTTATAGTTTTTGTTTTTGTTATGTACAACTTATTATTTTTCAAAAATATATAATTATGTTCTTTTTGTAAGTAATTTTTTATAGATTCTTAAATTTTTTTCCCAACAGTACTGACTCACTTGAATATTTGATCTGTAAACTTTAGGTGTCCAATTTGTTTTATTTTTCTATTAATAAATAATTCTCAAGGAAGTGACTGAGCTTTTATCAAACAAAGTTACTTAAACTCAGTTTGTATGACAGATGGTAAGTATTAAAGGTATGACTCTAGATCCAAAGAACAAGCCATCTCATCCCATTCAAATATTCAAGGTGTTGGTCTGAAAGTTTGGGTGGAAGTCTGCTTGTAGTTTTAATGGACAAGATAAAACTGTTAAACAAAAAGGTTTATGTGGCGCAGTATACCCCAAAGTAACTCTCCAGAGCCAGTTTTAAGAATGCGTCACTAACGTCCAAGTAATAAATGGGTACTTGCTTTAGCTTTGTAAGTTAAAGGCCGTCTACTCCTTTTTTTGGCTAAAGGTACTCATCCTTTGTTTGGGGAGGAGGGAGGGATTGTCGAACTTGAACCGACTAAATCTCTGGGTAGACGTGTGTTAAGTTCAGGCGGGAAAAACTGGTGACTTTAGATCAGTGATGGCCCGGAAAAGTTTAATCCGGCCAGCTGAGGATTTATCGACATGAATAGCATTAATACTTGGCCACTACAATTACGTTTTGACGGTCGAGAAGTTTAAAGTGGATTTTAGTAGAATAATAGACGCATGGTCTACAGAAGAATCTAAACTACCCGCGTAGTTCATGTGTTGCAAATTTGTGCGGCCCTCCTACATTAGTTCCTATTTTATGTGCTGTCCGTCAAAAAATTTTAAAATTTAAATTAGTCCGTTGATTAAAAAGATTGCCCACCCCTGCTTTAGATAGTCAAAGTCCCATTCACTACCACCTAATGGCCACACACCAGGACGACCTACCAAATTTCATGTTCAAAGTCAGGGAGAAAAGTGAAGTTGAAACATCTAATTTCACTTCTCAAGTTGATAAATTTCCTGATCATCAAAATAACAGGCAGTTTTAGTTCATCAAATTGAGAATCACTGACTAAAATTGTTCTACACATCAAACCAACAAAACTAAAAGCTCTCACCTTGGAAGAACCAGACATGTTTTGTATAAAATTGAGAAACTAGATGGAAAAGGGAAAGACACATAAAACTAGACATTAAAAAAAAGACATCAAGAGTTTATTTTCCAACAAACATTACAATTTAGATGTAGTACTGAAAATTAAAATAAACCCATTTAAATGTGTAAATCCATCACTAATCAACATGGGATCTCAATTAGCTAACATTTCTAGGAACTTCAATTAATAATGACAAAAGACATACTGGGAAAAAAAAAATGTTTCCTCACACTTCACATTCACTAGTATTAAAATATGGCATGATTCATTGCAAAGTATGAGGTGAATGTGGAATCAAAAACTGGACAAAACCTTATATTATCACCCTTAAAATTAGTCCATTCCTTTCTTTGAGAATATGGAATCATTCTCCAAAGAAATGTAAAGTGTAAAAAATACTTAAAAGACGTAGCTTATTAAAATAATTACAGTTTACACCATGGGAGAAATTAACTTAGTCATCTTTGCCTGCTTTCTTCTTCTTTTTGGCTTGTGACTGACCAGAGTTGGAATTTGTGCGTTTCTTCGCAGATTTCTCATCCTTTTTCTTTTCCTCTGTCTCGGCATCTTCCTCTTCATCATCTTCTTCCATTCCTTGATCATCAAATTCATCTATTATGAATTAATACTATTAAATATTCTGCATATTTAACTACAAACTCAAATCCTTAAGCAATTACTTCAAGTTATGTAACCTACCTAAGTCATCATCTTCATCGTCATCATCATCGTCATTGTACTGCTCTGCATTAATGACATGATTTCCAGAAATGTGGACTGGGCCATGACCTTCGACCAATCTCAAAGTAACTGGAGGATCGGGGAAATTCAAATCCAGCAAGAGGTGTGTCTGTTTGCCCCCAACTAATGCAATGATTGGTTGCTTAATGGTTCCCTTGTAGTCAGCTGTTTCTACTTCAATGACATTCACTTCAGCATCCTTAGCACTTGGATTTAATAAAGCTTGTTTGATAATAAGGGTGTGCTCTCCCTTGGCCGAAAGTGAGATTTCACCCACAGTTCCATTTTCCTTTAATGCATCAGGCTCCCATTTAACTTCCTTGTTTGTGCCACTCAAGGTAACTCCTGCAATAAAGTATGGTTTGTATGAGGCTTGTATAAAGGGAAAGTAGAAAGTACTAATGAGGGATTTAGGCATTATGCAAAATGACTAGCGAAATGTGACAAATATACATATTTAATTTCTCCATTTAAGGAGGCCGATACATCTTTAAGCCCAACTGAAAAATGCTTTTCTTTAGGTTACATTAAAAATCCATTTACAACTTTTGGACTGAGAATATTAAAAGTGAAAATTCAGAAATAAGGGAAGACAATCATTTGACGTAATAAATCGCCATTAACCATCCCCCTTGAAATTTTTGAGTTTTCTCGTGGTAACAATTGCATGACATTAGAAAATTTTTCTCCGACGAAAAGGAATACTCAATAGAATCTCGACGGAGATTCAAAATCAATAAGAAAATCATTAAAAACTGAAACGATGAAAAGTTTCACCACATGTTAAGACAGCGTTTGAAGTTAGGAATAGTCCATACTGCATAAAGCCGACCAAACGACGCCGGGTAATTTTTAGTTTGACATTTACAGGAAAAACTTGAAATAAAAAGCAATCCCACCAAAACTGAGTTAAAATTAAGTAATATATCCATCTCAACTTACCCCAGAAATAATCTTCTGTCATCTTTGGTTCTGGATTCCGCTCGATTAAAAATCTTATAAATTAATGAACAGTGAGAACCCTCAACCTGGATATTGAAATGTATTTAGTAATACTTTAGACACTGCCAACTGAAAATCGATCGTGGATTTAGAAAATATGTCCGTTACCTTTAAATCTTGACGTTTTCATTTCCCTTTCAATTAATTGAAGTTTAATTTTAATTTATGATGGACATAAATTGAATAATAAAAGGCGGAATTTAATATTATGCTTGAAAAACAATTTATTTTAACGTTTCAGTCGATATGTAGTTATAATTAACATAACAAGATTTTTTGCATTTGATTTCATTCACTTCATTTAAATGAAACATGACGTCGAAGGTATAATTTAGTAATTTTTTTTATCTACTTAAGATTTTCGAATGGGGTGTTTAACTTTAAACAGTTATCTCGGTTTAGGACAAAATCGTCTTTAAAATATAAAAGAGAGCCGTACTAATTTTTGTTTTCTTCCAAAGATGTCGGCTTTAAAGATAAGAATGAAATCCTTCAAAAAACCGGTCACCCTGATACAAACCATTTTCTCTATCCAAAATCAGTTTTAAAACAAGCCTTTTCAGATATCTTATTTAGAAGTTTGTTATTAGAGATAAAAACGATCGAATTTGTCTTTGAATTTAACTTATATTTGTTAATAACATTTTAGGATTGGAATGTGTCAGTTCCCAATAGAATCAAAATTGGGAATGCTGCCTTTATAGGTCCTGCTGAGAGATGTTTTGTGATAGCTGAAATCGGTCAAAATCATCAAGGAGATATAAGTATAGCAAAAGAAATGATTTTGTTAGCTAAGAATAGTGGTGCAGACTGTGTCAAGTTTCAAAAAAGTAACTTGCCATCAAAGTTTAATAAGAAAGCATTGTTAAGACCATACACTGGACCAAATTCTTGGGGCTGAAACATATGGAGCTCACAAGGAATATTTAGAGTTCACAGAGAACGAATTCAGAGAATTGCAAAAGTTTTCTCATGAAAATAATATTTTATTCTCAAGTTCTGTCATGGATGAACCATCACTTGCATTTGTTAATTCTTTAGATGTCCCATTCATAAAAATTGGTTCTGGTGACTTCCACAATAAGAAGTTACTACAGCAAGCTTCTGATCTCAATAAGCCGTTGATAGTTTCTACTGGAATGTCAAACATGAATGAAGTAATTGAAGTATATAATCTTTTAAAAGCTAAGCATTTAGATTTTTGCTTATTGCATTGCATTTCTTCTTATCCAGTCCCTTTCGATGAGATTAATTTAAATGTTATAACAACATACAGAAAATCATTTCCTGATGTGAATATTGGTTATTCAGGGCATGAAACAGGAATGATGTTTCCCTAGCAGCAGTAGCTTTAGGCGCCAAAATAATAGAAAGGCATTTTACTTTAGATAAAAATTGGAAAGGTAGTGATCATATTTCCTCATTAACTCCAACAGAGTTTAATGACCTTGTCATTAACATTAGAAAATTTGAAGGAGGTGTAATCGATAAAGAATTTATTTTTGCTCAAGAAAATGTAAGTAAAGCTTTAGGAGGCTATGAAAAAAAATTCCAGAATTCAGAATTTGAATGTTTTATGAAATTAGGAAAGTCTGTTGTGGCATCAGAAAAATTGTCAAAGGATGATCAGATCACCTGGGAAAACATTTGCCTTAAGGTAGCCGAACCTAAAGGTGTTTTGGGAAGGGATATTGATAAGATTATTGGGAAAACTGTAAAAAGGATAATCGAAGCAGATGAAAGTATTTTAGAAGAGTTTGTAGAGTAAGGTTGTGGGAGGTAGACATTTTCACAGAAAGGCTGAAACTTGCCAAAATTGTAAGAGCCAGTCACTTTTAAACTACTGATGATGTGTTTGATATACACAGCAAAACAGTGAAATGAGAGGTATCAAATCAACGACTTCTGATGGCGTAATTGTATATTAAATACAATTTTGATTTCAGTTAGGGAGTACTGTTGTTGTAAGGAAAAAAAATTAGGACAGCAAAGCTGCAGACGCTTCATGAGTAAAATGGTTAGAGATTTCATGAGCCAAACTAACCCAGGAACCCTAAAGATAGTTTACTCCCATAAACATAATTTTGAACATGTAGACGAATCGGACCTACAGCAAGCGTACCGGAGTTAAACTCCTGACATTATGTGAGTCAAATCCTTTTTTGGGGGAAAATTTAATTGCTGCTGAAGTATAAATTCCAGCGCGATGGGTAATGTCTACAAAAGAGCTCTAAACTTTTCTGTTTATGGTAAATCAAAGTCTCGGGAGTATTTCGTTATTTACAAAGACCTGCTTATCTCAATCATTATTAGATGAATGGGTGGAAGGGGAACGTCTGAAAATCACATAAGGTAAACATAAAACGTTTGATTGGGGCAGTGTTACCAAATTAATGTTACTGCTTTGAACTATGAATTAACTCGAAGAATGTAGTTGTAATTAAAAGCTTATCTCAAAGCTACATGTATTTATACAAGTAAAGCATAAAAAATTTTTTAGTATGTAATCCTTCTTGAGTATGATGCCAGTAACGAAAATTTTAAGATATTTACTTTCAGGTTGAGTTTAAACTTTGGTATTGTTCAACCGCAGTCATGAATCCTCTCGTAAGTATAACTACTATTGTAAAATTTGAACGTATTTAAGTAACTCCGCTTAAATTTCAAAATACAATATTTCTGTCAGATTATTTGGTTTCTAATTTTCTGTCTAAAAGAAATTTTATTTTAAGAATTAAAACACAGGAAAGTCTTCCTGAGATCTTAATATTACAATTAGTCTCAAATTAAAATGGAATCAAACTGAAGGTTTGCCTTACTACATGAGAAACTACCGGCTGAGGTCTTTGTTACGTAATTGCGAAAGAAACGGATAACCGTCTGGGTCTCAAGTCCGTTACTCGTGTTGTCAGTGGCGTAGCTAGGATTTTTGGTCCCGTGAGCAAACATGATCGGAGGCTCTTTTTATTATTTATAACAGTGGTGCGCAAACTTTTCCGACTGCGATCTCTAGAGATGTTCGTAAATACGAAGTATAGTTCGCGCATTTCTTTCATGTCATCGTATAAAAACATCATCAAATCTGACACATATTAATTTTATATACAATTTTAAGAAAAGCTTTTTATACAACATAAAAATCAGTAAAACTGCCCTTTAATGAGATGTAGTATGGAAGTTTATAATATCTCATCCATGTCCGGTGATAAATTCGAAATTTATAAAAATTTGGCGACTCCTAGTTTGCGCACTTTTGATTTATAATACATAAAATAACAAATTAGACTTTTCTTTCTAATATATTATGTATATAATGAGTAAACAGCTGAATACACGTTTAGTAACACAGTTAACACTGCGCAATGATTTGTATATGACTTGCGAATAAGTCAGAAAAAGATATAATGAAGGACATAGGAAAAACAGTTAATTTGAGTATAAAACAGAGGCCCCCCACTCTCGTGGGCCCTATGCGATAGCTACGCCTCTGCGTTTAGTTCCTAAGCTCAAGTTTAGCTTTGTAGACCTAAAAATTCAGCGTCGAGTTCAATATTTAAGGCAAACCTTTAAAACAAGATTCTATTCCTGGAATAGCAGGAGACAATACTCAAATTTTTCATGAATTAAAATAAATAGTTTTAGAAGGAGCGAAACTTGTCTTAGAAACAAATTTTCTAAAATTTAATTTTTTTAATGGTTTTTTAAATTCCCTCATAAGTTATTAAAATTGATCATTAACAGAATTTAATGGCGTCATTAACTGTTGCTTAAGGGTCTTTCTTAAAATGGTACTTATTTATTGCTAACAAGATTTAAATGTCAGAGGAGATTATTGCATATTAATATTTTTTCTTAATTGGAACAAAAGCTGAAAAGGTTTCTTTAGAGCTTTTCAGTGATAAATTGGAATATGTTATGTAATATTTCTTAATTCACTCAGCCTATGGTCTTCATTATCAATTTTACTTATGTTGTCTAAAAGGTGTGAACGAACTACAGCGGTCTCCCGTAGTTTGTAAAGTAACAGGAAATATGAGACACAGTATCATCTGCGCAATGTGTACACGTTCAAGCATGTTTCTAAATTTTAACGGTTATAGGTCCCAATTTTTGCACCGCCTTCTACGAAAACGCGCCAAACGGAATTCTGAATTTTTTGAATTTTGGAACGTTAGTGAATAAAACGATATTTTAATTTGTTAATAAAATAAATAAATGTTTCTGCCTTTTGGTTTTACACATTAAAAAATAACCATTAAAGTTTGAAAGTTAATAAATAATGTAGCCTCATGTGTAATAATTAAATTATTATTAATAAATTAGATTTGGAGAATTCATTTGTTCCTGCGTTTCATTTTTTAAATAATTTTAAACCCAGTTAACTAATGTCCACATAAGTTTCTATGCAAAAAATTTAAGAGCTAGTATCAGGAAAACAGACTGATATTCTAGCCTCAGGAAGGAAGAGGAAGAAAAAGAGGAAAATATGAGTTTTTATAAGTCAAGAAAAATGACATTTATGTGACCATATGCCCTCAAGTTTACATGATTAAACTGTCATTCAAATAAACATAGAAAGTTTGATACTGTTATCAGAACGATAGCTCTGAAAAGACCCCCGTTTGGAGTAACAATGAAATCTTGTCGAATAGCGACAAAATTAAAATAAAAATATTTCGAGACTAATAATTAACCAGGACGACGTTAATATACTCCAAATAAAAAAAAATTTTAGGTTTCACCTCCGTGCATGTTTATTGGACCTCTTATCCATTCGATTTCATTAAAAAACTTGGAATTTATTGAAGATGGTATTATAATTGTTTCCAACGGTAAAATTGAGTTTCTTCAAGAAAATTCTAACAACGCTGCTGACATTCAGAAACGTTACGATGTAAAGGATGAAAACGTATTCAGTCTAGTAAAAGGACAATTTTTAATACCTGGATTCGTTGATACTCATATTCATGGACCTCAATACCCCAATATTGGTATTGGTTATGATCTGCCTTTATTGGAATGGTTAACTACATATACGTTTCCGTTGGAGACGAAGTTTCGTGATGAAAGTTTTGCGAAGAAGGTTTACACAGCAGTTGTTGTGAGTAAATTTTTTGTTTAAAACTTTAACTTTTACACTTAAATTGCCACTTAACTCTTGGAAGTTATTTCTGTTATATTTTACTAATATTAAATATTAAATACTTAATTACTCGATAGTGATTAACTATTAGTATCTCTTATTAACAAATAGTTACGCCGGATCTAAAAAAGAGGAGGAAGGCGAACTATTCCCGGTCAGACCTGTTACCAGGTGTACCACCTTTTGAAATAAAAATGGCGGAGTGGCGGTTAACTGTTTAGCTTAGTTTTTGACAGTCACTAAATTTTTGTGATGATTGGACCGTCTAATTTTATTTTTTGTTGCTTAAAAAAGTAAAACATTGACAAATTTACTTAAATTGCGTCAAACGGGGCAATATTTCCATTAATTTAAGTATAATATTTCTATTAACAAATATTTTAGGGGCCCCGATGAACTCGCACCAATCTTAATTTGTGAATTGTTATATAGCAATTGCTTATTTAATGAAAAATTAAATATTACCCTAGGTAATAAATTCATTTTGACGTGATACTCCATAAAAGTCTATAGAAATTGAACATATACCACTTTTATAATTAATCGCCGCTCCATTTCTTGAACTGAATAAATTGAGTATTACAGGGATGGCGAACCCATGGCACGCGTGCCACAAGTGGCACGTTTGAAAATTTTGATGGCAAAACAAAAACAAAATTATTATTTTTTAATAAGTTCTTAATTAATAGAAATTAATTAAAAATTATGGCACGTCACCTATTTAAAAACAGAATTTTTATGACTTTGTGGCACGGGCATCAAAAAAGGTTCGCCATCCCTGGAGTATAACATTCCAATGGATTTGCAGTCATCCCAATTTTAATTAAGATTAAGTAAATAAATGCTTTTAGAAAAACTAAATTAAAGAATAATATCAATGCAACAAATTTTTCAGAAAAAAACACTGGCAAATGGAACAACGACTGCTTGTTATTATGCGACCATTCACAAAAACAGTTCCATTATCCTTGCGGAAACCGCCCAAAACTTGGGTCAACGGGCTTTCGTCGGAAAAGTCAACATGAACAAGAACACTCCCAAAGATTATGGAGAAACCTTCGAGGAATCGGTAACAGAGACCAAAGGTTTTATAGAAAGTATATTGGCGTTAAATGATCCACTGATCAAACCCATAATAACACCTCGATTCGCTCTCAGTTGTGATATGCCTTTGATGAAAGCTTTGGCTCAAATGGCGGCTGATTTCAACATTCCCATTCAAACCCATGTTTCTGAAAACGTGGACGAGATAAAACAAGTTAAGGAAGAATATCCCGATTGCAAGAATTATGTCGAAGTCTACGACAAAGCGGGCCTTATAAATAATAAGGTAAATTCTGATTTTGAGATGAATGATATATTAATTAAAAAATTTTTTTAAAAATCATTCGAGTGATAATGTTTCACTTTGTTGGTGTAAAAAGAACTTCACTAGACAATTTAATGAAAACGCTTCAATTTTAACTCACAGACAATACTAGCTCATGGAATTTATTTAAATTCGGAGGAGCTTAGCGTTATAAAAGAAAAAGGAGCAAATATTTCACATTGTGCCAGCTCTAATACTCTCCTAAAAAGTGGAGCTTGTCCTGTAAGAGATTACTTAAACGCTGGAATAAAATTAAGTCTGGGAACAGATTGCTCTGGTGGTAGAAGCTGTTCAATCCTTGACGCCCTACGACAAAGCCTAGAATTCTCCATTCATCTTTCATTTAACAACAACACAGACAAAAGTTTATCTGTTGAGGAATTGTTTTATCTGGCAACTTTAGGAGGTGCTGAAGGTAAAAATATTTCTTCAAAACGTTTTCTTTCTTACATTAAACACCTTTCGGAAAAATTTATTAATTTAAACAACTGTACCTTAAATTGCAGCCCTGAATCTACAAAATGAAACTGGAAACTTCACAGTTGGGAAATATTTCGACTCTATACTGGTGGATTTGAATGACACTTCTGCTTTAGACCTTCTTGAAAACTACAATTTAAAGCAACTCTTTCAGAAATTTATTTATTTAGGAGATGACAGAGTAATGAAAAAAGTATTTGTGGCAGGGAAAGTTGTAAAGCAATTGTAGGCCACAGTTTATAAATATTTTACACAATATATTTAATATTAGAAATTTTTGGTTTGTAATAATTTTGTAGTCTTTAAGATTTTCTTATCAAAACAGTTTTCTGCATTAAGTATCTGTTCTACTTGTTGGCCAGGGCATATTCGGAAAGGGACTGAAATGAAAAATTTTATTTAGGTGTGGAAATAAGCGAACTGTAGAAAGGCCTTCATTTACTTTCAACTGAAAACTAGCAACACCTTAATTCTTTCACTAATATAATAATTTGTAAAATGTCTATTCCTAATTTTGTTAAAAAAGCTTATTTGCATACATAAGTGGACTGTTCATTAAGAAAGTGAAGAGTAAAAAGTAACCTTAAGAAATGAAAATGAACATCTAACTTAACACGAAAAAAATAATTTAAAAACAATTCTTCATTTGAACTAGAACATTAATAAGTTTTGAACTGATAACTATAACACCAAACCAATTGTTAATCACACCAAAATTATCTGTAAGAGGAAAAAAAAACTGACTTGCACCACTTTCATAATAAACAACTTATGTATACATCTGATTACACGAGTTTATTTTAAAGTGGCTGTGAGGGTTGTTTTAGCATGAATTATATCATGCTTGTATGAGTCACTTTAAAGAGTTTGCCAGTACTGCTCACTGTATTAAACAAAATCAAAGGGTAAATTTACTTTCGGTGTATCCTTTTCCTCTCAATTTCATCCTTAACTAATTGTTGAGATCTCTGTGCATTTGCTTCTCTTGTCCTCAATTCCATTGCAACATCAGCATTAGTTCTTTTCTTTTTATCTTCTGTTAAAGGCTTCCCAAGCTCAATCCTAAAAATTATTTTTAAAAAATGAAAACAAATTCCAACAACACTAGCAAGAAGAACAGATGTATAAAACTACTAAAAATTTTTAACTCACTTCAGTTGTTTGCTGAAGTCATCTTCCACATTATCATCATCCCAGTTATCCTCCCAGACGCTAATATCTTCATCATCTTGGTCTTTAGCCGTCCAGTCTAATTAAAATATAAATATATTATATTTTTCATATAAAAACAAATTCATTGACATCACGATGAGTTTGCTAGTTATGAATGCCGTTTTAGGTTTTGACATGGTTAGGTTATAATGGAAATAATTACCTTCAGCTGGGAATTCCTCAAATTCATCATCTTCTTCCAAAAGTCCCAGATCAAGAGGTGTAGATTTGGCTTTATCTGACATTTTTAAAAATTGTCCTTAAAGTGTATTGATGTAGAGATTAATTATTTTAATTACAAAGCGAACGTCTTAACTTTGGTACACAAAACAGAAGCGACATCTATTGTCATAGAGTTCAAAAGGGCCCTGAAAAACTTTTTGAAATTTTGATTTGATTCTTTTAAATTATGTTATTATTGTCTTTAACTTCTTCAAGATTTGATTAATTTTTGTATGAACGCCATGTAGACATTTGATACGATACATGTATATTTATTGAAAGCCCTTATGTTGTGTGAAAATATTGTAGGAAAAAATTGTGAAACCGATTAATAACTACTTTATCAGTGATTACAGATATTTTTGTAACTGTTAGTGTATGAAAGCAATTTTGATGAAGACCGAAAAAAGATTTTAAATATATCTTCTTGTATCCTATAAATTTCGATAAATAATTTTTCTCGTGATTTTACGTCATGGGCACACTTGAGTTAATTGGATGTTTGAAAGCACATGAGGGGAGAGCATGGAATGTAGCTTGGCACCCAAAAGGAAATTACTTAGCTAGTTGTGGTGAAGACAAAATCATATGCATTTGGTCAAAGGATTATACTGGTAAATGGCAAAATAAAGTTAAGCTGACAGAGGGTCATTCAAGAACAATCAGGGAAATCAACTGGTCCCCTTGTGGGAATTACCTGGGTGAGTAATATATGAAGGTGAACTTTTTTTTTGATCACTTATTTAAAGTTAAAAGACTGACCTTATTTTTTGTAACGTTGTAGCATCAGCTAGCTTTGATGCAACAATAGGTATCTGGGATGAGACATCAGGGGAATGGGAATGCAATGCTACATTAGAAGGACATGAAAATGAAGTGAAATCTGTTGCTTGGGCTAACAGTGGTCAACTTCTAGCTAGTTGTAGTAGAGATAAGTCTGTTTGGGTTTGGGAAGTATCAGATGTAGATGAATTTGAATGTGCTGCTGTTTTGAATGCTCACACTCAAGATGTTAAAAAAGTCAGTAACTTAGAATGTGAAATTCATATTTTTATTTAACTTCCCTTAGTTGTAATTAAATAGATTTGAGTATTCAAAAAAATATTTATTGGTTTTAGGTCAAATGGCATCCTCATTTAGATTTGTTAGCCTCTGTCAGTTATGATAACACAATTAAATTATTTAAAGAAGATCCAGCTGATCATGATTGGACTTGTATGGCAACTTTGTCTTCTCATGAATCTACAGTATGGAGTTTGGCTTTTGACAAGTCTGGTTCAAGATTTGCTTCAGTATCAGATGACAAAACTCTTAAAATTTGGAAAGAATATAAACCGAACAATAAGGAAAACATAGCAACCCCAGATGGAGACCCTGTCTGGAAAAATGTATGCACTCTTTCAGGGTATCACAATCGTACTATTTATGATGTGTCTTGGTGTCACTTAAACGATGTGATTGTGACAGCATGTGGTGATGATGCTATAAGAATATTTAAAGAGTCAGAAATATCTGATGAAAATGCACCTACATTTGAACTAATTTGTTCTTATGAAAGAGCACATAATCAAGATGTTAATTCAGTTGCCTGGAACCCAGTAATTCCTGGATTATTAGCCTCTTGCAGTGATGATGGAAGTGTAAACCTATGGCAATTTAAACAGAGTTGAATATTATCTTTTTCATTAATAAAACCTTCCTTGTATTTTTAATCCTTGAAAGTGTTAAAAATAGTAAAATTGTTTTACTTTTATATCAAGGTATTTGTTTATTGTTGACTTAATATTTTAAAAGTATTTATTATTATTATGAGTCAAAACATTAAAAAGGCTTGTGATTTATTAGAATTTATTACCTAGTTTTGAAAACTAAATTTTTTCCCGTAAAACAAAATTTACCCAAAAAGATAGAATTTAAAGAACCTAATAATTATTAACGTTTAAAAAATTATTTTTATTCGGGGCCCTTTTTTGAGTGCTAATCAACCTGTTGAGAGTAAACGTTACAATTAACAAAACCGATTTAAATAAACAGAAAATATGACTACAAGTAGTAATTCTTTTGAAACATTAATAAATTCATTCAGAAAAGTTTGTACTAATTTAGAAACGAAAGCAGAAATTAACTTGGATAAAATAGATAAAGGTTGTCTGGAGGAATTCGCTTCGAGCGCCAAAACTTTGCAGAGGTTCAACGAATTAATTTCGGGGATTAACGAAACTTGTTCAGAACTAATAAACGCAGATGAAATTTTACGATCCGCAACCAAGAACACTACAAATGACAATGTGATAACGCTACCCTACGAAATTCAGAGAGATGCCGTAAATTATATTAACGAACTATATAATATGTCAGCTCCTGAAAGTAGTACCTGTGATGACAAATTAATTAATGAAAGAAACAAACAGTTACTTAGTGAAATTATAAAAATTAGTGAAAAGAATATTTACGACGTGAAAGATGTAGAAAGTACTGTGGTTGAAGCCAAAGAGAATTTCTAGTGCGACCATTAATTTTGTGTCAACCAATAAATCTTTATGGTGAACTGACAAGTTTCTCAAATTTTATTTCATGGATTTCTGAGTAAGAATTGCAATTTTCTGAAATGTACTCATCAGGTAAAATCTGAAATCGGAATTTTTTAAAGCTCTATAATTATAAATTTTAAATATTTTTATGTATGACAACAGAAATCTATGCTTACTTGACTATGAATCCATATGTAGTGTTGAGCAGCATGAACAAAATCTTCTTTCGTAAAGTAAAGTATTTGCATGGGACCAGCTATGTCATCTGTTAAATTAATAAAAATGATTTTGGTGCATGTCATAAGAATTATACAATAAAAATGTTAGTTGAATATTAGAAACAGACCTTTGTAGTTTCCATTGTTTCTAACATGATTACCAGGTGTGTTCTGTAAGTAATATGAATTTCGTAAGTGATTATGTGTTGCATTATTTGAATAAATAAACTTATGTAAATTTAATTATTACTTACTCTTTTTATGTAGTGTGATAAATATTGTCCAACTCTCATCAATAAATGAAAGCGAACATTTTGGTTTTCAGGGATTATTTTTTCGATGACTTCTGACTTTAGAACAGCTTCAAGATTGTCTTCATGGGTTGGGAAGAATTCTTCTAGATCATCTAAAATCATTACTGGTATCTTGTCAAATCTGAAATGCAAAAATATATACACACTTTAAATTAGTGAGAGGCCTGTGGTTATTGGCTTAAAGTGCCTGACTGGCTGAGAGTTCAAACCCCTCTCACATTGTGTTATGCACAAGGGTGAGGAACAGGATTAAAGGTTGACTCAATGATTACTCGAGTTAATGGATGAGTTAAATAATGTTGCAAAATTGTTGTGAAGGCTGTAAAACATTTAAACAAAGTCAGTGACAAAGAATATCAACAATTTCATGCTCTGGTTTCAGCTTGACCACCTTTCACACACAAAGTATTAAACTTACACAGCTATTTCCAGAAATACAGCAAGCACACTCATAAATTTTAAGAATGTATTGAAGTGTTTAACATCAACAGCATTGATTTTGTCTTCTGCCAGGGATGACATTAGGTGTAGGCTTTCCTCTTTAGAGCTGAAGTTTAATTTAATGAAGGGAAGTGCCTCGTCCATCAAATGCTGTAATGAAAATTTTGTTGTGACTTTGTAAAAAATGGGTGACAAGTATCCAATACCCTGTTTTTGAAATGTTAAACTCACATTAAATGTAGAAGACAAATAGTGGTTGCAGTGTTCCAGCAGCGGATACACTTTCCTCATCCTTGCTGTGGAAATCGTTTTGAAAATCTCCATCGAGTTTTTGAACTTCTTTTTGATATCAATAAAATCTTTTACCAAGGAAGTTATAAAATCTATTCTCCATTTTTGGCACCCCAAAAAATCTTCCAGATCCTTAAATAAAAAGATAATTGATCTGAGAAAAAGTTTAAATTACCAAACCAACCAAAGTACCAATTAAGAATGATAGTCAATTACAACATCAGCCATTAATATTCTCAGTTTGTTAAATTCCATTTCAAAAAATAATCTCGAGCTTCTTGGAGGACTGCTGAATTTGACGAAGTATCTCAGCAAATTGAAATCCTAAAAGAGAAAAATATTCTTAATTAACAGACATAGTTATTGAAGAGGTTGGTGACCAACATCAAAGTTTCCATTTAATCACTTTATTACATAAAGCGGTTCACTGTTGAGGAGTCTTAATTCTTCGGTTACAGACTTCAGCTTTTCTTGACTTTTTAATTTTTCCAGCCATACTTCTTCCAGTTCGTTTGAAATTCGTTTTATCGATTCTTTAATGAACGCATCCTGTAAACCAATTAAAATAATTTTAATTAATTATCAAAAGACTCATTCCTTTGGCGAAACTTTTGGTTTAAGTTGTACCGAAAATAATGATCTTCGCTTTTTGGTAACCGAAAACAAGTCCTCCGTTTCTGACTTCCTTTCATACTTGCTCCTTTCTTCGAAGGATTCCGTGAAAATGTTGGAATAGTCTCTGTAAACTAGAAAAGAATTTTAACAGCTGGGAGAAATGGATCATCTTAAAGGCCTGATTCCGTGTGGTATACATTTTTGGGTTTTGATACATACTGTCACTGATATCAGAAGATCTGTAGTGAACTGGAGTATACTGTCTTGGTCTCTTCAGTTTTTGTTTGAGGTAAGAAATGTCATTTTCCAACGAATTCATTTCCACAAGGGTTTCCCATCTCGAAATTACTAAATCATTCCACTTTATATATTTGAGCTCCTGAAAAAGACAAATAGGTGTAATTATTATGGTAAAAGTGATAAATCTAGCGAATATATATAAAATTCCCGGCGATTATTCATAATCACCATCTAAGTTAATGTGATAATTACTGCGTATTTATCATATTTACCGGCTAGTTTATGAAATGTACAACTGAGTAAAGTTATTAAATTCCTCATTACAAGTTGGATTTTTTATAAAGTAGCCAGTAAATGTGATAAATCCTTCATTTCCGGTTGTGTTGAAAAAATTTTCAGCCGGAAGTCGTTATCACCATTCTATGCCGATTCTAGGGTTCTTGGTATCGGTTTTAAATTTGAACCATTCAAACCTATTTTTGCTGCAAATATTTGAGTCATTTATTTTGAAAGTGGTCTAAACCCTAAGGAAGTTCTGTGGACTTATGCCACTTTCAAAGTAAACGACGCATTTAGTCAATTGTAAAATCTCACCTCATCAGCTTTAAGGGAAATAAGATTTCTCTGCAGTTCTGAAATTGTTTCCGTGTAGAAAGAATTCTCATCGGCTTTCAAACTAATCACTCCCTTCCTCATGAAATGTAATCGACTTCGTTCGTATACAGTGTAGTCGTTCAAAATGGGCTGGAAATTTGAAGTACAAAATGGTTCATGTCAGAGATTTTTGGAGAATTTTTCTTGGCTCTTGGTGTTAGTCTGAGCAAACGTTTCTAAATTTCTCTTTCCAGAGACTAGATCCCTCCTCCTCAATTTGGTAATCCAGTCTTCAACACCCATTCAATTTCTACTCACCATTTCGTCGTCATAATTGAATTCCTTTTGAATAATTATCGGAACTTCTTCTATAATCTCAAAATGTTTCAACTTGCACAGAAATATCAAAAGTTGTTCCAACGTATTTATTTGAATTCCCTTTTCTCCCGATGCCCTGTAAAAACCAACAGCAGTTTAGTCAGGACCGATTTTTAGGATTCATACACACTAAAAGAATTATTATTCCAGAAACTTACATCAAAACATCTTGTAACTTGTGGGAGTGATTTTGGAAAACGATAAATGTTTCCCTGTGTTCGTATCTCAACATTTTCATAAGATCCATGCAATAGAAAGCATTTTCGGTGGTATCACAAAGATTTGAATAATAAATTTCATCTCCGATTATTTGTTTCAAGAGCTGTAGATAAGGACTGGGCTGCAAATACTCAAAAAAACGTCCGTACTGCAAAAAATTTATAAAATTTTAGTATAGTCTTCCCGCCTATGGTGTATTCATACCACAAAGACAATCTCAAAGTGACATGTTAGTAGGTAAAAGACTGAAGTAACTATTTTTGTATACTTAAGAATGTTTTGAGAGTGTGTTTTAGTAAAGATTTTTCAGAACTCTGAAAGGATTTACTATTTGACACATTCAATCGGCGTATATACTGTAGCTTTGTTTATTTATTTATTTATCTATTTAAATCATTATGTTACCTATATGAAGGTGTATAGTTTATTCATTTAATTACATTGATGTTACTTGCTTAATCCAATCGTTGTTGTATGTTACTTGTTCGAGTTATTGACTGGTGCATGCATAGCTACTGTATAATTAGCTCTTGTAGAACAAACATGCGTATAAATTAGGATACTGTAAACCCGAGAAAGGTATACGCTTACAAATATATTATTATTATTATTGGTACTTTTGGGACAGTCTGACTAAAGATGACTGTGGTGACCAAATAAAACAAAGATAAAAAAAATAAAACGAGACGGAATTAAACAAGTCGCCACAAGAATAGGAACTCGATGAGTCGAGACAAGACTCGGAGTCGAGCAAAGTCGCGACAGGATTCGGAACCGAGCAAGTTGAAACAGGATTCAACACGTGGTCGACAGAAAATTCTAGAATCGACGAACATATAAAAAAAGGGTCCGAAACCGATTACGTCTATCAGTCAGACAATCAACTCGGTCAGTTCGGCACCCTCATTCGGCTACAACGGCCTCACATTTTTATTGTTATTGTAAATATTTTTTATTCTAAATATAAATTATTTTCGTTCGGAATTTGTGTGTGTTTCTTTTAAGTAATAACCACCTAATTCCGACAATAACAGTACATTTTTGGCGGGAAATTCAAAAGTTTCGGAGAGATTAATAAATTTGGCCCAGATTTAATTTCTTTGTGTTGGTTTTTAACTTTGCTGACTTCTTATAATTCAGCCTGACTTACAGTTGTCAGACGATTTTGAAGATAATTGTTCCTCTGAATTTCGTCCATACAGAGTAGGTTGTTGGTGATTTTTTGCGATAGATCTCTCGCGTCCGATTTCACTCTCGTCATTTCTCCCCAGATCTCAGATAATCGATTTTCTCTTTCTTGAGCCAGGCTCTTTAACATTTTTATACGATCTCTGTAATAATGAAAATTGATGTTAAAACAATGTGTGACTAATTATATAGCTGAAAAGTACCATTCTTGTTTTGAAAATTACCGAAATTATATTTATCGACTTACTCTAACACATTCACCTCATCAACTAATTTAATTTCTTCGTGATATAGACGACTGACTAAAGTGGACTCTTTCAGTTTTAAATTATGAAGTTTCTCAGTCTGAAATGAGTTATTTACAAATTCATTAGAGGAATTATTTTTAAAATGATGCAACTTTCATTCCCATTTTTTGGAAATTTCCAGAATTTGATATATCTACCAGAGCAACGTTTCTCATTTCCAGTTCTTCCATTTTGACAATTTTCTCCAGTCTTTCGGTTTCGGAGTCGACATTGTCTACTTCCATTTCCTCTTCTGTACTATGTGTCGAAGAAGAAGAAGTGTTACTGTCTTCTAAATACGTCTCTGTGAAATCTTCAAGAAGTTTTTCTCGGATGGTTTCCTGGAATGAGATTTGAAGGAAAAAAATTTACACCAAGTTTGGGTTGAAGTTTATCTTACAAAAAATTTTACCGCCATTTTCATACAACACTAGAGTTACAAATTAAGTCAATTAGGCTCATTTAAAATATTTTTGTTGTATAACGTTATATTATGATCAGAGCACGTCCACTAATTATAATAATCAATATGGGATTAGATGTTTAGTTTTTGTAGAGATTTTTGGTTGCTCTCTGCTGGCTGACAGTTTGACTTTGTTACATAAGTCAAAAAACGAGAGCCGTTCCTAGGCATAAGGCCTACTGAGGCTCCGACTGCCAAGGGGGCCCTCGCCGAATTTTTTAGATAGCTAACAACCTATATATCCATATATTTGAGAAGTACAATTACAAATTTTCTGTTGTAGTGGAACGACGGTGTCGAGACTGGAGGTGAATGGGATCTAAATTTTTCGTCTGAGACCCACTCGAAGGGGGGGCTCCCTGGTCCCCCATCTAGGCTCCCTGCCTAGGGCCCTCAAAAGCGTAGAAACGGCTCTGAAAACACTTACTTCAGTTTAATATTATTTTATATTATCTATCAAATTTTTTTGGCGAATCCTTGCTAAAAGTGTGCATTATTTATGAAATAAGTTCTTCCTAAAAATCCAGTGTCGAAATTGAAAAAAATTGATTTCAGCTTGTTTGACAAAAAATGTTTTATTTTGTTGTTTTAGTCAAAATGCCTCACTACAGTAAAGCAAGTCTATAATCCCAAGTTCCGAAAATTTAAAGATAATTTGCCAAACCAAAAGATCTGAAGATGCTTACGCGAATTTTTTCAAATCTGTCGGTATACTTTGCAACTATGAGATGTGACTTCTTCAGATAATTATAATTTTTTTCACTTGTGCGTCGTTTTAGCTCTGACAAACATTCCATTTCCTTACGAGCCCTCTTCCATTCCTCAAGCAAATGATCATCCCTTCAAGAGAGAATTTTCCCAGAAATTAATTTCCTATGAAACAACAATATTTCGTGTAAGTCATAACACAAACTCACCTCAAACAAGTTTTAATTGTTCTTTCCAAATCTTCGGAACAACCCCAAATGGCGTTGTTAAAATAGCTTTTGTAAAATATGAGATTCTTGCTCTTTATGTTCAGACTTAAAGATTTTAACTTTTCTTCGTAAGTAACTTTCGGAGTGACAGCACCTGATACCCTGTGTTCGACACGTGATGAGCTATTTCTAAACGAGAGAAAGAAAATAAGTAAAACTGGTTAAAGAATGAAAAACGAACCTATTAAATCGGGGGTAGGTAAATTTCGGATCGTTCTTGAAAGTTTTAAGGAGTCACACCAAGAAAAATTTATTTTAACAATAAACTCTGCTTAAGCACAACTGAACTGGTCTACTAAGGTTTATCTTTGATCTTATTATGTGAACTGGAAAGTAGTATAACATACATGTTACGGTAAAAGTGATGAATCAGGAGTATAATTCTATGCGATTATTCATAGTCGCCAAGTAGGCTTGGTAAGAGTGGCTGGACACAATGTCCAACTTGTGATAAGGAATTTAATAAAAGTTTTCTCAGATTTAAAGTTGGGTATTGTATAAACTACCCGGTAAATGTGATAAATATTCACACATAATTTGTCATATTTACCACGTTTACTTGATGATTAAGAACAGTCGGAGGGAATTTTATACATTCGCCAGATTCACCACTTATACCTAAACATATATTAGGCTTAACGTACTGAATCGATAATATTTTCCGGTCTACTGAATATTAATAAAAATTCTCAAATTAAACTATTTTCATCAACCTCAATTCACGCGCTATAAAAATGTCGCTATAAGTTATTATCTCAAACTTATTTTTCCAGAATTTATAATGAGTAGGTCACATTTCATTCTCCTGACCACAGCACATCTCAAGCCTACTCTTAACACTTAAAACTCTACTAGAAAATCTTTTCAAGATGTCTTAAAACTAAAAACTAATTCTTTACCCGTTTTTGATGCTTTTTCTAAATTTGTGTTGTTTATTCTCTTGCACCATATTAATCGTTACTTCGACGTAGCTTCCAATGCTGTGGCTAAAAAGTCAAACAGTCATGAAGCTCAGTTAAAAGGTTTACAAATTTTTGTTAGTTCATATTATTATTATCTTATATTCAGTATAAGAGTTCTAGTAACTTACTTAATAAGAAATTCTTCGCGTAGAGCCTTATGCACCAAATCTATGGGATTTTCAACTCTGAGCTCAGTTAACTCAGCGCCTAAAACGAATTCCAAAGCTCGAAACAAGTCGTCTTTACCTAGAACAAACCTATTCTATGAAAAAGTTATACCTCACATGTACGAAGATTTAATTTCATAAATACTGCACACTTTTCGTGATATGAAGCATAGATTCCATAATTGATACACATCTTTAATGAGGAATTTGGTTCATGATTGGTGCAAATTTTTGTATTCATGCAAAACCACTTGTCAAAACATCCCTCAATGAATGTTACAAAAAAGTGATTATTTATGAAACGAATTTTTAATAAAAGTGTTTTAAGCGGAAGGAAATATCTTATTTAAAAAGTTATTTATAACTCACAACTATGTCGAAAAAAAAATTTCTTCATGATTCAAAGAATTAGGTAAGAGGGGGGGAGAGATGAGAATCTTTGACCTTGAAACTTTTTTTTACCTTCGTAATAATTACACATTATCGCTGTGAATGGTTTTAAACCGATTTCATATTCTCCGAAGAACGAGAGGAAGTTAGAGATTTTCAAACTCTCGATAAATAAATGCATTTTTAAACGTTGGAAAAAAAAACTGACGCTACCTTTCCTCCGACTTTGCAAACTTGAATGAATTTTTTTGCAACGCCTTGTCGTTCCCTAAACTTTATAAAGCGGTGAAATAATAATAAGAAAACCAGTTACTCACACGTTTAGCTAATGGACCAGAACATCAATTAAACTTTGGGGAACGCCTGAGTGTGACGTCAAAAGCGACAGGAAGTACCCGCGTTTTTGTTTCCTTTACAATAACGGACTATTGAGAGCCTTAGCTAAATTTTACGAGATTAATTAATGCTGGAATTGATAATTTTATTGTACTTATGGATAATTTCTTTTGACTTTCTGAAATTTTTAGATCGAATTAAAGGTTCAGAATAAAAATAAACCTGAAAATAATGAATTCAAAAGGTCTATTTATTGAAGCAACAATGATATACATTAATTTGGAATAATATTTTTCGTATTATAATTTTAATTTCATTTATATTATTAGAATACATCAAGTACTCGCAGACCTAAGAATGACTAATTTGCTAATTCACTATTTGATTCTATTGTTGTAGCTCCCATTAAATAAATTAAATAATCCTAAAAATTAAAAACAATTCACATTTTTGAATCAAAATGTCTCCAATATACATATAACGAAGTTGATGAAATTTTGTCTTTATTCTTACTTAAATATTTTTATTCTTCTCCAGTTTGAGAAGAATCCAAAAGGGCTTCAAATGAAAATGGTTGGAAGGCATAACCTTGCCCAGTGTAAAATTTACTTTGGAATTCCACCCTAAAATTAGAAAGATTAGAATATAATTATTGTTTCAAGGAGTCGAAGATTGATTACAAAAGATTTACTGTCATCACTAATATTTACCAGTGCAAACGTAGGGTGTGCAAGAAAGCACTAAGACCTTCCATCAATACCAAAATACTGACGGTGAGACAAGCCCAACCGGCAAATACTACCCACAAGAATATTCCTCCGGTCCAATCTTCTCGAATTAATCCAAACTTCAGGACCATGTTCCATAATACTTCGGAAAGCTCTGATATAAAATAAAGAAAATCAATAACTTTGATATCAACAAGCAATAACAACGATAAGTTTTTCCATTTAACGGCTAAACTTACGTGCATGAGCCAATGACAAAGCCCATAATCGCAGGTACGACGCAGTATGAGAAACAGATCCCAAAACGTACTCGATGGTGTGAATACTCTGATGGATGAAAAGCTCACTCATATCGTGCTGTTCGTCATGTTCAGCTGGAGGAGCTGGAGGTGGAAGTTGGCCACCACCTTCGGCATCACCGTTTTCACCAGCATGAGCACTGTTTAACTGAAAATGAAATTGTACATGTAACAAACCCGAATCAAATATGTTTCTATATCCAGTCTGGCAAACACTTACGGGCACGTGTCGAGTTTTCTGCTGCCTCATAATGTACAAAGGTTTTCCCAACAACATAACCGGTGCGCAGAGCAATGCAATGAACACCAGCATCGTCTGAATTGCACCTTGCCCTCCGAACATGAATGGATTACAATCACCATGTGCAGCGCTGTCCTTCATAAGAACCATGTTAATGAAAGTGATCAAGATAGATGGTGCGCAGGAAGGACCATTCTGTGGGTCTGCAATGAACAACAAGTGAATACAATTGCAAAATACAGTACTGGAGGATTGGTCTGATTATTTCCTGTCATTCAAATCACGATTTGATCACACTTACCGGTAGTATTTGCTGAGTATTTTATCCATTTAATAAACATTAGCAGAACCATGTACAAGAAGAGGAAAGACAGGAAAATTATTTGAGGAATGAATAGCGTGAAAATGTCCAATCGCTTATTGAAATATCTGTAAAAATACAAAACAAATATTTATCATCACACCAAAAGAAAAATTTTAGATCGATATGTAAACCATCTTTACACCTATAATATTCACCTGTAGTTCCACAAACTGAGACATACGCCAAACAACATGTGAGTTACACCGAGGATAATAGAAAGTTTCATTTTGTACGCATTTTGAAAAATAATTTTATTTTCAGCCACCTGCCAAACGGGATCCAGCCCGAAAGGATAAGGATACTGAGTATAAGCAGTGCCTTTAGGATCCAGCATTATATCCTAAAATAAAACAAAACAGGGAAACTCTCTCAAAATTTCAAAAATAGTTATTCAAGTCAGTCCAACAATTTTTGTGCAAAATTTTTTTTAAACAGACAAAACAAGGAAACTTTACTCTTTCTGCCACGATTTCTTCTTCGCTCAGATTCACAGACCAAGATGAGCCAAATATGTTAAAAGATTTGGAGAACACATCGTTATAAATCAAACCAGTGTAGCAGGAGAAAAGGCCCATCAAAAGAATAATGTAACGTCCGCCGAAAAAGATGTTCCAAATCTACGACAAAATAAATAACTTTTCACTCGAGGTTCACACAAATCTCTTTATATACTTTATCCTAATCACTCAAAGAAACATACTTCGCTGTCTGACTTTTTAGCTTGAAGTGGTTTCTCTTTCCATACCATCCAGGCTCCAAAAAGGGTCATGAGCAACCCGTGACCCGTATCACCAAACATAACAGCAAACAAGAAGGGAAATGTAATGATGGTATAAGGAGCAGGATTCACCTAAAAGAAAAATCAAAATTTAAATGAAGAGAGTGGAACGATTCAAGTCAAACACAGCTTCTAATATGACTTGTAGATAGCTACCTCTCTATAATTTGCTACTCCATAAGCATCAATAAGATGCTGGAATGCGCTGGTAAATTTGTTTGTTCGGTTGTAAGTGGGTGGATCTTCAAAAGTGTCCATTCTGTTCAAGATTGGGGGGCACCGAACTTCCACTTCTTTCCTACAAATATATCAAAACAGGAAATAAGTTCTTTGTTTTGGGAGGGGGCCTCCTTTGATACTCATTACATGGCAACCTGACACTCAAGATTATTTAAAGTTTCTTTGACAAATTTTATTTTGAAAATTATTTTTGTATTTCATGCTTACGGTTCCACGACGTAATGCCAGCTGAATCGTTTCCATATCCAAAACAGGAACCCAGCACTCGGCAATCAAACATTTCTGGGTCACATCCAAATTGAAGAGATTCAACGTGTGGTAAATAGCTTTGATTTTTTCGAACCTTGATGAACCAATTTTTGATGTTTTTCGCAGCTGCCACAAGCACTCGATGACGATGATCTTGGGTTTGACCAAGAACCTACGACCAATAATATTACGTCAGAATTTTTTTTTACCTAAGACACAAACTTATCACTTAAGAGATATACTCACAGTGTTCAAATCTTCGATTCTGGTCATAACGCCCATGGCCATTTCACGTCGATCCGTCGGTGCCTCTGGGCAAGGATAAAGAGTTGCCCGAAAACCTTCGCAAATCTTTTTCACACGTGTCTTTAGCTGATCTCCTTGGAAGAAGATGATGAACACCGATTTGAAGACCTGATCCCCTGTTTCCAAATTAACAACATAAAACTTCGTCACATAAATCGTTATAAACAAAAGAGGAACTAAAATGAAACTAATACAAACACCTTCAAAAGAAATTGCTAACGTGAAGATACAGACACACAGAAATTAGAGATACTCAGCTTATGAGGACAAATTGAAAATCATCTCAAAGAATTTACGTCAAAAATTATATTCTTACCGAAGATGGATCCTCCAAAGGTGTTTCAATCTCTGCCTGACGTAAGAAAACATTACCACGACAAGCTCTCCACAACATACGTTCGAAAGCCGGAACCCTTTCTCGAAGAATCACTCCAGCCACGAATCTGTAATCCCCATTAATATAAAATACGAACAGAAACCCCAGACCACATAAAACTTATACTAATTAATCTAAACAGAGGATAATTTAAGAGAAACACACATTAATCCTTTCCTTTCTAAACGATGATCATCACGATCTTAATTTCGTGTAACAATTACTTATTCCTATACTTCAAAGACAGTTCAAAAAATGTCATCCTGAGTGTTTATGACTTTTAGATAAGATACAAACTCCAAACAATTTTGAATTCAAGTAGATTCAACGAACAACAACAAATCGCATAAAAAAAGAATCACGAGAGGTTACTCTAATCCAATATCTTTATATCTCGAGTGATTCGAGACGAATGCACCGACAAACACGTGCACCTTATGTAGGAAAAATTGAACTTTTGAGCTTATACAGAAAGGATTAATGAGATTTCCGATTTTAAGTCTCACTGCTTTGGTATCTCCTAATTCGAGAAAACTCTATTTTGACACCTTCACGATTCCGAAGTTAATTGTAAACGAACACACAGAGCTTTTACTTTATAAAGAGGATAATATGATAGAGAAAAGAAAAATAAAACAAAGAACATCAGAAATGAATACTTATCAAAAAAAATTTGGGATTCCATCCCCGCTCCTAAAATTTGAGTACCCCGAAAGCAATTACCCATCAAAATTTTTTCCCTCACGAAATTTTTAGTATACCAAAAATTTGAACAATTATAATAAATTTAGTATTTGAATCAGTTTTCAAGATTAAGATCATCACAAATTTTAAGAATTATAAATATTTTTTAAGAAACTGGAGGAAGAAAACTTGAAACAGAAAAATAATCGACTCAATATTGGCAATGTTACTGTGTTGGCTGTTACTTTTGGGGCTACATCTTCAGAAGTTCAGTGCTAGGTCTCGACTCCAAGAAAGTGTGGAATACTTTTGAAATGAATTTATAGGGAACAATATTCTTATAACTCACCAGTCAGCTCCTGGGGATTGGACACTGGTCTGTTACCCAGACAAACTCCTAACTCTCTTGTCTTACTAACAGTTTATAGTTCCTTCCTCCGGGACTCTTTATGGGGGATGAAAAAAATAGAACAAACTCATTTCAAAAGTATTGTACACGTCTTATTTCATAAATAATGCACACTCGGGTTAAAATTTCATTTCATAAGTAGTGCATACAAGTATCACCTCAACAAATACTCAACACTTTCGTAGGGGATTCATTTCATAAGCAAATTCTCATGTCAAGACCAACATTCAAACACTGAAGATGTCTACAGCTTTCAAAGCAGACAGATTGCCTGGAAAATTTTGACTCCAGCACAACCAAAACAATAGCAGCAATCGCGAAAACCTCAAAACTCAACCCCACCAATAGTATTCATGTACTCAAATAAAAATCTGAATCCACCATCCCCAGTGCTTTTTTAAATAGAAAATATCAACAACCATTTTGAAAGAAAAATTTAAGTAAACATAACTAAACCCGTTTCAACCCGTGAAGATCTGTGACCTTAATCAAGCTACACCCAAGCTAAGAAACAAGACAAAATTGTAACCGAAGATGTTTTCAAGTGCTTCAAACAAAACAAAACATTCCAACGATTTCCCAATAACGGTCCCGAGAAAATATATATTTTCTTAGAGAGTAACAATATTTTCTTCGTCAAATATTTTTCGAGAAGTTTTGATTTAAAATTTAAAAAGGAAACAAATTTGCAAAATCTCTAACACAAGCAATATGACTGCAGCAGAAAGTCGACACGAAGAATTCAACTGAAAAGAAAAACTTCAAAACGAACAATACAACAAATAATAATAATGGTAACTTATCATGCATGAATTAATGCAACACACTGGAGCTCAAAATAAGAGGCGCATATCCAAACTCCCAAAAAAAAAATTATATCAGGCGCGTCATACTCCTATTCGCATTCAAAACCAACCGTGCAAATTATACAATCCAGAAACAAAATCATTTTCAACTTTAAAAAAAATTAAAACATCCAAAAAAATTTTCAATTTGGGGTATATACTCCTTAAATAGGACAACCGACTAAATAATAATTTATTTATGAATTATTTACTCTTATTAAATTCAATTCATCAAGATATAGGACATTTCCTCTCATATCTTAGGTCCTTCCCCGCGAATTGTGACCCCCAAATTTGGTTCAGTGGAAATCCGACAACAGCATCCCGCAAATCCCATCCAAAAAGGTCAAAAATTGTTCAGGCTCGTTCATAAAATCAAACAAAAATCAAAACCATAACTACTAATTTCTTTTATCTTATAACTTTAACAGACTGTTAGACTCAACCTATTTACAGACCATCATCGAGTTAGAAAAAAAAATTTTTTTAAACAGTCAAAGAAAAACAGTGAAAGAACAAGAGAATTATGAACAAGCCTATACACAGAGTAAAGTTTTAAGAAATCAGAGAGAATGATAGAAATTGAAACGGAAGTGTAAACGGCCATTTTGTTTTCTATAAACTAGGATTTATCAGGAATATACCTACCCAAGCTGTACAGGTCCATTTTGCGACTGCCTAGCAATGGCATCATCAGAAATGAGTGCCCGGGTCATGGATTCGGTTGGATTGATGCCCCCCTCGTGCTATACAATCAACAACACAGTGAGCTAAACAATTTGTTCCAAAAATTTATGCAAAAAAAAATTTTTTTTTTTACGCTGCATCGGAAGCTATTTCTTTATGCAAAATAAGCCAAAGCAAAATTTACACTATTCGTAAATTTAAACAAATAAATAAATAAATCCAAGAACGAAACTCAACTTCTATCTCATTGATGAACCAACAACAATGTTCAATTCATCAATCATTCTAAATGACGCAAATTCGTTTAAAAAAAAGCAAAAATAACTTCCTCAGCAGAAAATAAACTTAAAGAAAAAAATAAAAACGATACACTGAAAATCCCACCAAAAAAAAAACTTAAAATTAAAAAATAAGTTCTTGCATCAAGCACAAAATAATAAAAGAAAGCACAAAAGCACGGCGAAAGCTTGTTTTAGACATAAATATTAGTATAAATAAATGCTGCTTAGAAATAAAAGCTCTGTGAGAAAGGAGAGAAAAAAAAATCGGCATCAATGCCCGAAAATCACGACGACTGATCACAGCTTCTCATTATTTTTGTAAAAAATAAATTTTTTGTAATAATCTTGCGACAAGTGTCGTATTTTCATGAAACAATGTTATAAAAGGCTAATGCACACGAGCACCGCGAATGTCTAACTAATTATTATTAACCAAACGTGTTTTATTAACGAAATTAGTTTCCACATAAGTTGTATTGTCCATGAGAAAAGTAAGGAAAAGGATTCCCAACCGCAAATTAAAAAGTGAAGCCACATAAGGTCAACACTTCAGTTAAGTCCTTCCACCTTTACTAGAGATAACCATAAATCAATCAATCAAATCAATTATATTTGTTATTGTTACGTGGCACAGAATCCTAATCTAAATTGGGTTAAAACTCCGTTCCCATTGAATGCAGGCTGATCACGCGAGCAGCTGAGCGCCGTTTTTCAACGTCGACAACGAAAACTACAAATTAAACACCTGATCCGTCAGAAAATTTGCTGGGTGTTGTTTTCATTCGAATCGGGTGTGTTTTGGAAGGACAATGCTGACCCAAAAAATTTATAAAATTGTCGACGATATAAACGATTCAAAAAGTGAATGATACCATCGTCCAATTAACTTTGGAATCAATTTATAAATCATTAAAGATGTATACACTTCTATAAGGCCGAGTTTTGGTCTTCGAGAAGGTACACCACGACTGAGAAGTCTGGAATAATACTAAAACAAAGTTTATATCTACGATTACTTCTTAGTTAAACCGTAGGTCAAATTTTGTTGATTGTTTAAGCTTTCCCTCAAAAATTATCTTTAAATTTGCTCAAACAAATCTCTTGTATCCCAATCGTGGTTATAAAAATGAAGCACCAACAGCATTATAATGTCTTAAGTCTCCAAAAATTTTTATTCAAACAGCTACCAAAGCTCTCACTAAGATATCAGACATTCACACCACTTTGTATATGTTATTTCACTGTTGGCTTCATTTTTTTCTGTCATTTATAGTCATGATACCCTCAATTAAGTTCAAAACTACAACCTCCAAACGGCCTTTTAAGGCGACAGCGAAACGTAACTCATAACTTAATTAAAAAAAAAGTAAATACATTTAAGACATTTAAGGGATGGTACAAACCCGAGTTTTAGCGCTTGTCCTCCGGCCCGGAGCCCTTCTTCTCCCAGCAAAGTGACGCTCTCTTCTTCCCTGCTCGGATCTGCCATCTGCGACAGTGATCGAGACAGTTCTCTCACTACACCACGACCACGACTACTCTCAGCCTGGCAATCATTCAACCGCGCTCTACTACACACTGGTGTTATTAAACAAGCACATGCACCTTTCAATGAACTCAATCTCAGTGCAACAAAACCAAATGAAACAGATAATTCCGGCAGATAAAAAAAAATATATAATTTTGGTGTGCGAAAGAAAATAATAATGATAAAGATGCTTCACCAAATTTAAATGGAGTGCCAAGAATTTAAAAAAGAAAAAAAGCAAATGTGACCAGAATAAACGTTAATCACTACACACTGTCAACCCTACCTAGATTGCTTTTTAAGGGTAAGAATTATGAGAGGACTAGTTGAAAGAGTTGTCAGTAAAAATTAAAAATTCTACACAAACAGTTAAAATTTCCTGGACTTATTACAAACCGCGTTAAAGTCTACAACGTGTACCAAATATCATTGTAACCCAGTGGTTCTTAAACCTTTTGTCCTAAAAATATTATTTAGCACCCCTGAAATTTTTTAAATTTTAACAGCAATTAATAGGAAATATATAGGGCTATATAAAAGACATCGTCCAACATCTCTCAACTCGAACCTGGTATCCTCCTTTCTTCTATTTAGTGGGGGCTTTATGGCCTCGTCCACTGCAGACATAAAACCAAAGAGGACAAAAGGAATACAGAAATCAATTTTTCTGAATCTTCTTTTATACTATTACCACCCCAAATGCAAATTGCTGCAGTGCCCACTTTGGGAACTTCTATTGTAACTGAACTGAACTGCAAAATACTTTGGGATAGGAGACATTAAGGTCAGTATTTAGTATCAGCGTTGAATTTTATGACTATCCCAGATTTTTACGCGGGTTGTAATACACCCAAAAAACTGTGTTTACACAAAATATAAAAATTTTTCTTAAACCAAAACCCTAAACCAGAAACAGCCTCCCAAAATTTAAAATAAATATTAAATCAACGCCTCCACAAATTCGCTGTTTTCGCTCAAAAAGCAATCTAACTCAAGGGATCAGTGTAGTTTCTATACTTCCCAACTGATATTTTAAAACTGCATAATCAAAAAAAAATTTGCAGCTAAAATAAAACCATAAATTGCACTGAAATTATTGAAAACGATGCAGTTTGGGTTTTAAATGCAACAACAACAACAAAAATAAAAATTTACAAAATCTATGATACAGGCTAACCATTTCGAAAAGTTTACCAAAAAAAAAACTAAAAATCATTCAAAGTCAAAATTCTCTGACTGAATAACATCCAGACAGACCTTCCAACTTCAAACAATTGGGATTAGATGAGTGTAGGTCACCCTAAGAATTTCCTTCGCGTTTTAGTGGACTAGCTGAACAAAAATTTTTCTTTTTTAATTTGGAAAAGTTAATCTCAACTCAGACAAGAAATAAATAAATAAGTAAATAAATAAAATCCTCCACCACGTTATTAGAAAGAAAATAGTTCACCTTAACCATTGACACAGGTGTTATTACTTCTTCCCATTCCGTTATTAATTTTGAAAAACGCATGATAGCAACTCATTTTGCAAAAAAATCTATCAGGATTATGATTAAAAAATAAAATAGATAAATAAATACATAAATAAACGTTTGATAATTCCAAACGAAATCATTTTGGCCCCCTTATTTTTTGACAATTAAAAAAGCTTTGAAAGAAATTCGATTTGAACCGAGTTGCATGATTCATTCGTTACGCTTTCTCCAAATTTATAAAAACCGATCCATCTTTAAATTTAGATCAAATATTTGAGCTTCCAATACCAAACCGAAACAGCAACCTTTACATAAATCAGTGACAAATAAATCATACAACTCAAGCTGTTAACTCTGCTAAAAGTCTGAAATAAAAAGGTTTGTGGTCAATAAGAAACTAAGAACAAAATTTTTGTCTACCAAAAAAACTGAAAAAAGGTTTCAAAAACTAAAACAGGTATTGTAAGCTAATTTCATTCACCAAAAAAAAATACCAAAAAAGGCAAATCAAATCGTTCGCTTATCAAAAACTACTTCTGCCTTTGAAATCTCGACAACTTTTCAAGCAAAACCAACATCAAATTGAAACTAATACAGAAGACTATATACAGAAAAAATGAGCTAAGTAGTTGCAATTCTCAAAAAGAAATACGATGAGGTGTGCCAGGCTGAAGAAAATAGGGAAATAGATTATGTATCAGGCAAAGCAGAGTGAGTGATGGCCTAAACAATCCTTCAATCTCATGAGCTGATCTTTATCTCAAGATCCACTTCATTTTTATCTTTTCAATTCGACTAAACTGACTCGATTGCCACTTCAATTCATTCATGTACTAGTCAAACATAAATCATTTTATCAGACTTAGTATAAATTTATAAACCAATACAACCGAAACAGTTTCTTCAAATAACTATACTAATCAGGTCTGTATGTGAAAGAATTAATCACACACTCTGCTCTGCCACTTATATCACTTACAACCTATCTTATAATAATTAAAAGTCTACAACAACCCTTTCCAATATTATATTTTTGAATGCTCACTTTGATACTCATAAAATTTTATTTGGTCACACCGTGTTAAAGCCTTAATCTTAAAAAGTTGCCGAATCCCTCCTCAAGTCTCATTTAGAATTAATTTGGAACAAAATTTTGTTTTTGGTTTCAGTTTGTTTTCTCATTGACTATATGAATCCGATGAAACATAAAAATGAGAAGTGTAACTTTTATTCATGACTCTTCAAACCGAAAACAAAGGTACAGGTCTTAGAAACGGGAGATGAATTTCTCCTTCGGTTATATACCAACAATTAAAATTTCAAATTTGTAATTTGGAAATCTTGTAAACAAATTTATGACCTAAAAATGAGAAAAACCTTCCTTCCTTCTGGGATTAATAAAGGAATCAATTTTTGTTCTTCTGAAAGGCAGTAAAAGTTATCACTTCATAATGTCATGAATAAAATTACTGAAAGGTTCAAATCAGTGATTGTCGACGTTTTGAATTGTTTTGAGGAAAATTTGAAATTTTAGGGCCGTACTAACAAATCATTTTATTATACTATTGTATTATATATAATTTTCCTTATTTCTCTCGAAGGGCATTAAGAGCATAACAAGTAAGAGTATCAGGATCGTTTCGTTTCAAAAGTAATGCACGCTGTTGAGATCATTTCAAAAGTTGCACAAAGTAATTCATTTCACTGCACTGGGATAATTTCATTTCAAAAGTAATGCACACTGTTGAGATCATTTCATTTCAAAAGTAATGCACAAATTTCATTTCAAAAGTAATGCACACTGTTAAGATCATATTTCATTCCAAAAGTAATGAACACTTTTGGAGTCTAATTTATTTCAACAACTTTCCAAGCTCTTTTCCAAAATTTTCATCTCATACTAACAAATTCAAACTAATTTTATTTGTTTAACTGATTTGTAGACATCAAATTTAATTTGTAGACTGGTCGATGACGTTAAATTTATTTTAATTCTAAGACCTCAACGAATCAATACATATATGTAATTTTTTATGTTCAGGTCTAACTCTCTTCCACTGAGAAAATCTACAGCCATCAAAATGTCTGGACGAGGTAATCTATCAACTTCATCCAAAAATTTGATTCAGGCGACCCAATAAACGAAACGATATTTTACATCCCAATTTGAATTCAGTTAAATTTCAATAAATTGTAACTGATTGAACAACTGATCTGTATAGGTATTGAAAATGTCGACAATCACTGATTTAGATATTGAGCTTGAATAACGACTGACAATTCTATCAAAATGGAAAAGGGCTAATTTATCGATGTCACGATCAATTAAGTGATATCGATTTATTAATTTCGTTTCAAGGTGAATTCTCAGGTATTCTCAAGTGCGATTAGGTTGTACTAGAACCTTCAAAATCCTCGTGAAAACTAAAATGTTAGTTTTTAACATCTAATAAAAACCGGCAACCCATGTGACCGAAACGTATCAATTTTCATTTTTGATTTCTGTTCAACCACTGCCCACTTTCGGAAAATCTTCCTACAAGAACATACCTCGTCGAAAAATACTTGAGTTTTCCTCAGAATATGTTTCAATTCCGTCAATTCCAAGAAGTTACGCTTGAGTGCTTCCGCGTTCTGATTGACCTCTCTCAATTCATTTTCAAGTTTTTCAAAAGTTGCCTGAAAACCGAATAAATTTTCTTATCTGGGGAACAACCCAACTAGACATTAAAATCGCACTCTGACACAAAGTTATACCTCCAGATCTATCATTTCCCTCGGTTGAGGGGCTTCAGGATTTTCTCCCGTGTCCAACATCGGTATACCATCTTTCTTGATTTCCTTTTCCAGGTACCGCAATTTCCTTTCCATTTCATCGCAACGTCTGACTTCGTTAACGAATTTCCGTTGAAATGCATTCACATCAGGATTCAACTGTAACATAAACACCCCCCCCGAGGTCAGTGTTGGAACTTCTTCCATTTTTAAATTTGATATCATGTCTCCACTCTCATTTCAAATTAAATTAAGGTCAAGTAACTAATAATAAAAAATAAATTCAGTTATTTATATTATATACCAAAAACACCAGACCATTTTCTAAGTGAGTGTTTCAAGATGAAATTCTCACAATTCCTTTGTTCTAAACAAGAGATGAACATAAAAATTAAAATTTCCACAGAAGTTTTAAATGAGTCATAAATATAGATCTATTAATTTAAGTAATATTGTTTTTTGTTATTGACATAATAGTGTGTATATTTGTATACATATATAAATAGGAGGTTCAAATAAAACAGCAAGAGCATGATACTTTCAGGTGCACAGATTGACAAATACCAAAATTGGACAGATTTATTGGCAAAATTAAGAAAATTACATTAATCAACTTTAATAACAATAATAATACAGTAACAGAGAAGAATGAAACTAATAATTTTCATTTTATTTACTGTTACCACTGTTTGCCTAGCACTAAAAACATGTTTTTTTTGCCAACAATCAGGATCGAAAAAAGCAAATTGTGATTACTATATCTGTGTGAACCCTAAAGCTGTTTGTGTCAAGATAATAACTAAACAAGACGGTATAGAATATATGACAAAAACTTGTGGAGAGCCTAATGCCTGTGGAGGAAAATCTGAGATGAAGATTCAAAGTTCCGACTGGCAACCTGGAAGTGGGACAATATATTGTTGTGGTGAAAATGCATGCAACAAAGGCTCGACAACTCATCTCACATTCATACAAAGAAGTTTACTTATGATCTGTATAATTGTCTTTTTGCCTATAATATAGACATTTACCCTGGGCTCTTAACATTGTTGACATGTAACTTTGGGATTTTAATTTCAAAGTATGTCTTGTGTAAAAATTTCCTTTTTCTTCTTAGTAATGTGTATATTCAAGCAATTTATTTTCATAAAACAGTTTTAAATTGATTTTAAGCATGATGAAGCTGAAAAATTTTGTTTTTTTCTACTTAAACAAATTTATACTTAAAATAATCTTGATTGACTTAAAACTCAACTTGTATTATCAACGTTTACATAATTAGCTTATGCAGAGACATGACCAAGGCTCATGGGTCACATGATTTCAATCCAACAACTCTGTCACAGAAAAGTCAATCACAAGAGACAAAAATAAATTTGAATCACACAATATATTGGTTTATAAACCATTTCTGTCTAATATATATGAGAAAAATTATACTATTAGATATTTTGTATGACAAAAAAATAGTTTTATATTTAATTTCTACAAGAACAATTAAGTAAAACCTATACATTTGTATTATCTATCCTTTTAATATATATTCCTTTATTTTTAAAAGAACATGTGTTCCAAGGATTTTTTATGATCCTACAACATTTATGGTTATTATATTGATTAGATGATGTATAATTAAAAGAACCACAAGTTCTTAAAAATTTTTAAGTAAAATATTTTCCTCCACATTTTTCAACATTGATAAATATCTATAGATAAATTTTTGATATAATAGAGGCTTTTATGTTGAACATGATGACCTAGCATATGGTTTAAGGGTAGAATTGCAATCTCAATAAACCTCAAAAACTTGGAGACTAGTTGCCATCAGTAATAATAATAATATAAAAATAAACTTTTACATTTGAGTATTTCTTATCACTCAAAAGCAATGGTCTGAAGTTTGTAATTTGAACATCCACCCAATGTTTAATCCTGCAGATAATTTTTAAAACCTGCCTTTGCAGTAAAACTCATCAAGGTTGCTTAAAGGAGCAGCTTAACGGAGCTAAGATAAAACACTGATAAGGTGAATAAATTATTTCAAATAATTCAAAGCCTAAGTTTTGGAAATAAGCTCATAATAAAAACATTACTTACATCCCGAAATTGCACGAGACCAAGTTCTCCAAGCTCAGAAACGCAGGCATATGCAGCTTCACTTTGCAGGAAAAGCTGACATAGTGTCATTTCCTCACTTCGAAATAAGCTACCCATATTGGGCGTATAAAAGAGCTAGCAAGCTTTCAATACAAAGACAAAAATAATAAAAATCAAAATGACATTTAAAAAAAAAATCAAGATAAAATTTTGATAAAAGCTAATATCGATCTAAAATGGGGAGATCTTATCCACTTGTCTCGTGATTGTGTACAACGCCTACCTTGGTTCGATATTTCAGGGCCCTTTATTTTTGCAGAAAAATTTTTTGCGCCCTTTTTCTTTTTAATCTCTCCAAGTTCGGCTCAACTATTTGATATTACTCTCTATGGGATATTCTTCAAAAAAATTTGGAATTTTCTTGAATTAAGAAATGTTAAATCGATATGTTCCAAATTTTTGAATTTCGTTGCTGATACGAATCTCACCGTATACCTTTTGACACTTCGAAATAACTTTCCTTTCGTGAGTATATTAGGTTTTTGTATTTATTTCTATTTGTACATCGTGACATTTTGTTTCCATTTCGATGATTTAACCTAAACTGGTGCTTGTGGTTATTGTTAGTTTTCTCTTGAATTTATTTATGTCCCACGGAAATGATGAAAAGGGGGATATGTTACTCCGGGATCCTGGAGTTTCCTTTGAAAAATGGCCTAGCAAAGTTGTTATTTTAGCATCTTTCGTTGTTTGATCAAATCCCGGATTTCATCATTCCCCTGCAACAAATACACGGTCTCTCTTTATTTTTGAAGCTCTTTGAAAGATGTATATTTGAAATTCTTAAAATAATTGTGACAAACAGGAGCCAACTAAACCGCTGGGCATAAGTTTTTGCCCATTATTTGTCTTCTTATCTTTGTCCTTAACCGGCCTTGTACCAAATGATTCCTTTAGTCACGTAAAATTAATTACTTAAACAATTGAAACAACTTTTTATTGACTTATTGTTGAGTAATTCTCATTTTATATTGTTATTTTTAGGAACTTATTTGGTAAATCTAAAGAATGGAAGAATATGCTAGAGAGCCATGCCCTTGGAGGATAGTGGATGACTGTGGAGGGGCCTTCACCATGGGTGTGATTGGTGGGGCTGTATTTCAAAGCATCAAAGGCTTTCGGAATGCCCCATCAGGGGTTTCAAGACGTTTACTGGGAAGTTTAGATGCCATCAAGCAGAGATCACCCATCATAGGTGGTAATTTTTCAGTTTGGGGAGCTATGTTTTCAACTATAGACTGTACTTTAGTTCACTTTAGAAAAAAAGAAGATCCTTGGAATTCGATAATATCAGGTGCTGCTACTGGTGGAATATTAGCAGCTCGTAATGGGTTACCAGCAATGGCAGGCTCTGCTGTTATAGGTGGTGCTTTATTAGCTTTAATCGAAGGGATAGGTATTTTATTTACGAGGTTATCTGCAGAACAATTTAAGCCGGTCACTCCTGCATTAGAAGATCCATCACAGTTAGGCCCTCCCAGTTTAGGACAGCATAATTATCAGTGATACTGTAATGTGTGAATAAAGGTTAAGTTTTGGTTGCAAAGGTTTGAGTGTAAAAAAAATTTGCTGCATGTATTTTGTTGAGAACCAGTTTTGCTTTTTTAACAATCCCTTTTTGTTAACTTCAAACAAGAACAAGCGAAAAAGATGCCAGTTCATATTATTTTTTTAAAAATAAATAGTGCAGCAAGTTTTATTTATGAGAAATCTTTGAACCCCAATTAAAAAAAAAATTTTTACTGTGTAATAGAAATTGAATTAAAACGAGAAAGGAAATATTTTAACAAAGATTTGTTGCTATTCATGGGTTTTACAAATTTGAACTTTGGAGTTGTGTCAACTATACAAAATTATTCTACTCAGATGGTTTTATAAATAATTTCTTTTAAACTTCTTTTTCGAAACCAATCCTGAGATATATATACAAAACATTTGTCGGAAAAGAACACTCTCAAAAGAAATAATGAAAACGAACAAAATTACAGTTAGCCATTTACTTCAACAAATCATCAATAAACTTTTTGTACTTCATTCCTCAAGTACCAAACACAATTTCAGGGAAAATATTTATGGACTTAAAAATTATTTAGTTTCTTGTAAATGAGAACTAGAAGGAAGTTATTTTTTTAAAATCAAAATATCTTTCAAAGGGTATGAAGAAGAAAACTGTGAAATAGCAACAAGAGAAAACAGCAAAAGCATACAAACATATTATTTAGCTACAGAACCGCGTTAATTTTATAATCCAAATTTTTTTTTTCAATTGGGAACAGTTGACAAAATCCAAATGGCTATGATTTTTATTTTTGTTCTGTTTGTTTGTTTGTTTTCGAACAAAGCAAGCCAAAGATAAAATCCAAGGCCCATTCAAATTATTTGTATGGTTAGTGAAGGAAAGTTGTAGTAGTTGTTTTTAGTATGATAAAAAAGAGAAAATAAACAGAATTGTTTAAAATAAGCTCATCTTGTAAAATAAAATTATTAGTTGTGTTTTTGCAAAAAATATAAAAAGCAAATATTTAAAAAATTTAAATTCTTTTGGTCACTTACCTTTACCTAGATCCTGCATTTTGGGCTAAGTGTGTAGTTGGCAAACTTATCATACAAAAGTGCCAAATATAAACCAAACAGAATTTAGTCAAAGAGCCATGTTTTTAAGCTTTGCTGTGGAGACAAACTTTGCTGAGACATTTTTCACAAAATAATTAGGATTGAAAGTGCTTGGCTTTCCTAAATACTGTATGTCTTAGTTTAACTAACGGTACATTAATTAAAGTTTGATATCATGGCTGTATGAAGATAATATTTAGTTATTAAATAATATTCCGGGCCTGTACAAAACATTTTGAGGAAGAGCCACAGCCAAGGAGTTAAAAGTCGCACTATGCCGACCTCTGGGTTAAGTACGAATCGGTTAGAAAAAGTTCCGCCACTAAAGATGTCAACAGCTGTACTTTGGCGAAATGTTTGGTTTCGAATTTCAGTTTTGTGCAAAATTATGCGGTCTGTAATAAACTCAAAAATTTTAAAGCCTATAACCAAAAATAACGTGATTTGTGATCCTCACCAAATTTACTGTATATGTCAATAAAGATGGCCGACCAACCACTCATGAAAGTTTTGGGGATGACAAAAGAGTCGATGGTGTTTAAAAGAAGAATGAGAAAAGAGAACATGACTAAATTTCTCAAATCAATCTACAAAACTTCAAATCAAAAAATTTTATTTTAAAAGGAAAAACTTGTCGGCCGTTATTAGTTGAAATAGTCTCTCATAGATGGCGGTGATTGTACTTGAGATAACAGGTTAAAGATCAGCCACTCTAACCGTGAAGGGAAACATGAATCACTATATCTTCAGCCATCATAACTCATACAAATATTTTTTTTTATATTAAGGACACATTGTTTTTCAATTTAAATGAACCGTGCTGAACTTATTATCCCATCTGTTCAGAAAAATTAATTTTCGTATCATTCATCTTACGATTTCATTTTGTAAATTAATTTCGTCTTATGTAACCTGTTCGAAGAAATTTTTTTACCTCTCGAATTATCCTTTTTCGTAATACTGATTTAGAGAGAAATTTCGGCTCTCTTTTCCCGCCCATTTTTTCCTTCACTGCGGCTGTGACAGCCGGTTGTGGTTCTCAGTTCTACTATCAGTAACGTCATACTTTTGGCTAGTTTTTGAAAGAATAGGAGACTTTGTACAAGTCGTAACCCATCATGAGTGGTCTCGTGATTAAGTCAAATGCGCACTTACAAAGAATTTATTTCATAAATGTTGCACACTTTCTTGGAGAATTCATTTCATGAACAAGTTCTCAAACCCGAGATCAAACTCAGCAACTAAAGACGACTGCAGCTTTCAACGTGGGCGAAACGCGTGAACGAGGTTATGGTATACACCCTTATATCCCTAAAAATTTGTATATTTCACAAACTAGCCGGTAAATGTGATAAATACTCTGACTCACAGAACCGACATTATTTTCCGGTCCACCTAATACTCACAAATTTCATCGGCCGCAGACACAGACTTATGTGTACACCTTCCATACACAGAATGTATGGGCTCTTGCACGTGAAACCATGTGTACAGATTCGAGAAGGCCAAGATCCAGACTTCAAAACGATCGTCCATCTGGTGATTGTTTACTGATAATTATTTCCTTTTAGTTTTCAACTTTTTCTTTTTACTCTCTCAACGGAGCAGAGATTAACAAGGCAGAAATGTTTAAGTAGGAAATGACCATTTTGAATGATAAAATTTAAAAACGGTAAAAATTCCTGCGTTTTTAAATTGCTTATCAAATAAATTTATCTCTCCGGACTCGTAAAAATCAAATTAAGGCGCAACATTTTGTTTTTAGAAACAACTTTTTATTTTTGCCACCAATTCCCAGCTGAGGATAAAGGGGTAACAGACAGGGAACATTCTTGGTAAGATAAAATTTAGTGGTGATTATGAATAATCCCCGGGAGTTATGAACAGTATACTCACCGGATTTATCATTTTTACCGTAACATAATTCCGATTCGTATAATAAAATTTGTTCATTGTATGGTGGGAGAGAAAATTGTTTCCTTTTCAAATTATGCTCTAAATTGCCAAAAATTTTGAAGCTGGAGAGAGAAATAAAACTTTTTTTATCAAATTGAGTACTAAAGACACGTTTGGGTCTGAGATTTGTATTAAAACCATCTTCATGTACCACACGCTCTTTCTTTTCCCAATTCTAATATATAAATACAACTCATACCTCGCTATACGGCCGCTCTTTATACGGCATTTCGATGTAACGGCCTTCTTCAATTATGGCACGTTTTCGATATGCGGCCTAAAATGCTTCGATATAACGGCCAAAATGTGTCAAAATACTGGTACAGAAGTTAATTTCCTTCTCGAAATTAGGCAAAAAATTTTGGATCCATAACATAATCTCGGTTTTGAAGGTTTAAACGAACGTGCACTCATTCAGGTGCAAGCGGAACCGATATTTGATGAAGAGACAGAGGCTGTTGTATCCAAACAGCTAACTTCAAAAATTTTGTAGAAAGCTTTTTCCTATTTCGAACAAGGAATAAACATCCTCCTTGAAACCGATCCTGATATCGAACGTAGCTAAGACCAACAATGTTGGACAATTTTTTTAAGCCAGGTCCATCTTCACCAGCGAAAAATGATGACGACAGTGATCTGCAGGTTTTTTATTTCTTCATCGTCTTCTGATCAAAGCCATTTTTAAAAATTATGTATGTCTACATACACATATTTTATGTCACATGAAGTTGTTTCAATTTTGTTTGTGCATTATTATGGGTTTTTGTAGTCTGTTATTATTTTATGTACAAATTTATGTACTTGTTATGTATGTATTTTTGATTTAAACGAGATAAAATGCAATTTTGAATGACAAGCCATGTTACATTTTTAACAAATTTGGAACCAATCTAACTGAATTCACTGAATTTGTATTAAAATACTTGATTCGTTATACGGCTTTTCGCTTTACGGCCAAGTTTCGTGGAACGTATCTAGGCCGTAAAGCGAGGTATGGGTGTATTATACTTATGTGTATAAGATCTAAAATGTTGTTGTTGGTATCAGTTTTCATTTTTTTATACTCAAAATGCTTGTTTCAAGTTTATATTTCATAATTTATTTTTAAATATATTATATTATACTTTATTTTTATAGCCAAAGTGAGTCAGTTAAAATCATTATAAGAGATGTAGGTTGCCCACATTCCTATATTGAATGCAGTGAAGACACATAGCAGTCTGTGACTAAGACACTGCAGAACACACATCAACTCTGAAGCGACTAGAACTTCAGAAAATCCTTCCACTTCTACACATAGAATCACACAGGGCTTGTTGAACTCACTGGAGAAGTGGTAGGTCTTCCAAAACTTCTGTCGACGAGTCCTGGAAATAAAAGAAGACGACGAACGGGCTTGACAAGGTCAACCAAGGAATAAGAGAACAGAATATGACCACTTCTTCTCCTCCTCCTTGGGAGTGACGAATAAACCCAACAGAGCCAACAAACACCGAACAGTCAAGACGATTTTCTGGAACGTCAACGGAAATAGAAAAAAAATGTTGCCAACCTTTGAGTTGAACATTTAATCAAAAATTTGGAGAAGAAACAAAAAACAACTAAACCAACTCCTCTCTTTCAGTTTATAAATTTGGCTTTATTGACATAAAAAATATATCAGTATAATACAAAACTTTTTTTTTAAATATTAACAAAATTGTATATTGGTTACAAATATATACATAATTTATTTTTTGGTTCAGAGAGCGTGAGACGTGAGACAAAATTACAATAACCGACGTCAGAACGAATTACCCAAATTTCGACCGGAAAGAAACAAAAATTTCAACACAAAACATCAGAGCCGGCTTGAAAATAAGAGAACAAACCGTCTGAATCCGAAATCTTCTCCTCATCTCATGTTCAGAACCGCGTATGGCTTTAATACAGGCACGAAGATGCCGGTAAATCTGGCAACGCTGTCACCAGTCAAAACAATTCGCATTTTTCGATTTGTATTGACTCCTCCGAGGATTTATTTTTATTTATAACTGTTCGGAGGTTATTTATATTTATATCGTGTGTGAGTATGTGGTATTATAAAGGATATTAGTCAACTGACGATTTTCTTTTAATGCGGTGTTGCCGTTTGGGATGTTATACCCACAATCGATTCAAAATTTTGGTTTCTTTGGGGGGATGAGCTCAACTGACAAAATTTTTTTTCTCTAAAAGTAAGCAGAGGGAGGTAGGAGAGAGTAAAGCCCTCAGAAAAACGTCTCATTAATTCAAATAAATAAATAAATAAATAATTTAACCGAATTCACGTCCCGATCTCACGCTCTCCGATTTTTATTATTATTAAGTACGGACATCTAAGTATACCTGAAAATTAAATTTAGGTACGATATTTGACTTGTGTTTTTCATTAACCCATTAAGTGGTGGAACTATTTCGAGTCGAGATAAAAGAAAAATTACCATTTTTAACTTGTCAACAGTTTTTTATACTTTTTTCCCGAGCTTCAGAATCACACTCGAAAGGAAAAAGAACAAAAATTGCATTTTACCCAAAAATTCTTGCCACCAAACAGTCACGAAGGGGTATTATCACCCCGACGACTGCAGAACCGTATCAAGAGATGCACACCAATGGATTGATTCATTTTATGCAAAACCGAACAAAAATTTTTAATTTAAATCCGCAACCTTATTGGGTTAATTACTTCATCTGTTACCAAGTTGGATGGACTAACCGGCTCTCAAAACCGCAAGAAAAGCGCTCTTCAACAACGACTCTTCACTTTATATCGATCAAGGTATATAGGTATGTGAGAACGATTTCGGTGACGGATGATTTCCGTTTTCTGGTTATAACTTAACTTCCGCTTTCATGTATATTTCATTACGTAGCATAGAGATGACGTATCTTTGAGTGTCAAAATCGTTCGTCTGGTTACCACAAACTCGACCGGAATATCATCCGCAGGAATTTAAACATATAAAAAAAGATGACTTAAACAGTTGGAACATAGAATCCGTGAAATAACTCTTCAAAGTCATTAACTGGAAGCTAATAAACCTCCAAAACCGGTGCTTTACACATTGGTTGCGACCATTAGCAGGTTGTTACAAGCATAGGTCACAAAAAAGCTGGTCCGAAATGACTCAAAAACCATATCCCCGGTCTTCGTCTTTCTTTTTATCATCACGGATATTTTCGTTCCGAAGGTCTTCTCTTCATTCAAAGTCTCTCTCATCAACATTTCCACCTCAGATCGTTAGGCAAACTTCTCACGAAACGTACATCATCGTCGATGGTAAAACGTATTCGGCTACGACGAATAAAATGTTCGCGTACCAGTGAATCCCGACTTTATCGTTTCGTCGCTCGGTGTCGGGACTTTTGAAGAGTACGAACGGTTTGAACGTGAGCTCCCATATCCTCCTGAAACATAATTCGAGGTGGTGGTAAAATCTCAAAGGTCCGTACACTAGATGGGCTAAATTATGACTCTTTATGACGGCATAGCACGAGGTCACCACCTCGTTCACTACGACGGTACCCTCCGCAGTCAGGGGTGCGTATACCCCCTCCTGTCGGGAATTAGTTACGTTCACAACTCTATCTAAAATTTTTTTATCACCATCGACAGTTAACAAAGTATCACCGATTTCGATTTGAGACGCGAATATCGTTTCTAAATTATTATTATTATTATTTATATTATTGTTATCATAGTTCCACCAACTTTCCGACAAATCGTTTCCTGTTCTTACCGCGGACGTATCACTGTTTTTAATGGCAACTATTAAATGAGACGGAGTCACTTGCAATATTTTACCGGAGCTCGTTTCGATCTGTAGGAAATGCTTGAAGTGATCCGGATTCTTGTCTAGGAACAAAATCACTTCACTATATCTCAATTCACCAGTTCTAGGATCCATCACTTGTATCTCGTCCCCGACTCTCACCGACGACAGCGATACTTCTCCGGTCTTCGTCTTAACTTTCGCGTTCCCTGGAAAGCATCCTCCCGACTTGACAGCTTGAGACGATTCTGGAACAAATACAACAACAAAAAAATTATTCGAGTCAATAACTTTGAACCTGATTCCCTCTGATCAGATTTATTCGAAAGGATTGAGTTGTTTTATTAAGTAGGCGCCAGGATTTCGGAAGAAGAACCAAATAACATGACAAATACCTTCGACTTCTTTTTTTTCCTAACTGCTTTCTCTGACACCTGAATCGGTTACGAAAGCCCCCAAACCAGCCTCCGTGTCTAAGATGAGGAGAGAAACAGTTAACCTCACATTCTCGACATTTGTTAACCATCAAATCAAGTGAAATCTTTTACACTGAAATCGAAGATTTGTTCCTCATGTCACGTGTTTTTCGATCTTATCAATTTCCTCTTCTTTTATATATATACTAAATCACATATTGCTGTTCAGGTAGCGTAAAAGGTCGGTGATTACAACACTTTGGACGTTAGTCGAACTACTCCCCCCCCATCCTCCTCTTTTCGTATATTGCGTCCCACGTTTACTACAAATTTGTTACAAAAAGAATTTCGTCATTTAGTGAATCGATAAATCACTTCCACTTCTTCTGAATTTATGCTGACTGTCTGAACCCAAAAGTTCATCCATTTCTCAGGAAATTGTACCCCAATCGTCCCCCAAAACCTTTTTAACTAAAAAGGCTCGACTCAACTTTTTAATTTTATTTATTTATCTCTTAGTTAACTGCCACCTGTCTACTTAGTGACTTTTATTTCCTTGGCAAGAGGAAACCTCTCCAAGGTATCCGTCCTTCCCTCGGGGAGGAGGGAGGGATTATGTCGGGTTGGTACCGACTGAAATCTCTGTGGACGTTTGGTAAGCTCAGGTAGGAAGACCCGGGGGGCCGTTAGTACTCTTCTGCACATATTCATGAGGAATCTATTTTATAAATACTGCACACTTCTACAGGAATATGGTTCATAAATACTGCACACTCCCACGAGGAATCCATTTCATAAATATTGCACACTCTCATGAGAGATCCATTTCATAAATATTGCACACTCCCACGAGGAGTCCATTTCATAAATATTGCACACTCATGAGAAATCATTTCAAAATATTGCACACTTTCATGAGAAATATTTCACAAATATTGCACACTCATGAGAAATCCATTTCATAAATACTGCACACTCCCACGAGGAATCCATTTCATAAATATTGCACACTTTCACGAGGAGTCCATTTCATAAATATTGCACACTTTCATGAGGAATCCATTTCATAAATACTGCACACTTCAAGGAGAAATCTGTGTCATAAGTACTGCACACTTCTAGAATGAATCTCTTTCATAAATACTGCACACTTTCCTGGAGGATTCATTTCAAACACAAATTCTTGGAGTCATGGTCAAACACCCAACCTCTGAAGACACCTGCAGGTTTCAACGTGAGCGAAACATGTCACCAAGGAAAATTCTCTTCTTTCGAAAATTTGACTGAAGCGGCAGAATAGTACCACAATAAACAGTCGTAACTTCCTCTTCCAGAGCGTCCTACCACCACCAAACAACAATCCAAAGACTTTCATCCTAAATTTATATCCGAAACAGTTCCAACGCTTAAAAACAGAACGGCAGGGAGAGAGAGAGAGAGAAACATTTCAAGACCTTTCTCTTCAGTACAGATTTTTTACAAATAAAAATTATTAAAATAAAAAGAAATAAACTTCCATAAAAGTTGTTTTTTAATAGCACTTAAAATATATATACGATATAAGGATGGATGATGTACAAAAAAAAGGAAAAGGAAAAGAAAAAAAAACTAATGCGACTAATATAAGGTCATTACAGAATATTTCTGTTAATAGATCGTGTATCTTGTTGTGGCAACTTGATACCTGATACTCTATCTCTTTGACAACATTCCAGGTTCTTCTTACCTTCACACGTTTCGTTTCGTTTCTCTCTCTCTCTCTCTCTCTTCCTTCTTACCGACAGGGTAAATGCAATAATCTAGTCCGCCATGCTACGAGATAGGAATTTGTTACCAAAAAAAGTTTTGGCCTCATCAATCCTGATTTTGTTTGGGGATTGTACATCTCCACCAACTCTTCTGATTGTGTTGAGGGTAAAGAAATTTATGAAATAGATTCCTCATGGATGTGTGCAATATTTATGAAATAAATTTCTTATGATAGTGTGCAATATTTATGAAATGAATCTCTCATGATGGTTTGCAATGTTTGAGAAATGGACTCCTCGTGGGAGTGTGCAGTATTTATGAAATGGATTTCTCATGAGAGTGTGCAATATTTATGAAATGGATTCCTCGAAGTGTGCAATATTTATGAAATGGACTCCTCGTGGGAGTGTGCAGTATTTATGAAATGGATTCCTCGTGGGAGTGTGCAGTATTTATGAAATGGATTTCTCATGAGACTTTGCAATGCTTGTGAAACATATTCCTCATGAAAGTGTGCAATATTTATGAAATGGATTTCTCATGAGAGTGTGCAGTATTTATGAAATGGATTCCTCATGAAAGTGTGCAATATTTATGAAATAGATTCCTGTCGAAGTGTGCAATATTTATGAAATGGACTCCTCGTGGGAGTATGCAGTATTTATGAAATGGATTCTCTTGAGAGTGTGCAATATTTATGAAATGGATTCCTCGTGAGAGTGTGCAGTATTTATGAAACAGATTCCCGTGAAAGTGTGCAGTATTTATAAAATAGATTCCTCATGAATATGTGCAGAAGAGTACTAACGGGCCCCCGGGTCTTCCTACCTGAGCTTACCAAACGTCCACCCAGAGATTTACCTTTGAGAATGGTTTATGGAAAATGATTTCTAGAAACAATACATAAAGTTCAAAAATCTTTACTAAAAATTCCTCGTTTCTCTGAAAATTCATTTCAAAAGTTCTGCACACTTTGCTGAAAGATTTATTTGACATAAAAATTATTGGAATCAAAACCAAATAGTCAGCAACAACAGATGTTTACAAGTTTCAAAGTTTGCAAAACCTCTAGACGAGAAATAGATTCCTCACGAAAGTGTGCAATATTTATGAAATTGTTGAGGTGATTACACCCAGTTCAAACAGTAAACAGACATTTTTTTGATGGAAGAAACCGAACAGAAGCTTTTCTGAGTAGGTTTCCATCTTACAATTGAAATCCCAAAAACGGCAGAAGATACTCACCTGACTTGACAGAGCAGTGGATATGAGCTCTCGATTCATAGTAAACCCAGTCGAAGCCAGCCTCGACAGCGAGCTTCGCCAACATCCCATATTTGCTACGATCTCTGTCGGACGTCGTCACATCAACAGCTCTGCCTTCGTAATGTAAGCTATCAGCCGCATGATGTCCTTCTTCGTCCCAGCCTTCTGTCACTCGGAGTTTGACACCTGGCCACTGGTTCATGACAGATATAGCCAGAGTGTTTAGTTTTTCTTTACACCTCTGAAAACAATAATACAAAACGAGTTATGACCAACTATAATTATAGTTTAACCTTCAACAGTGGAAGCGATATTGTCGCAGCTTCCACAAACTCCACGCCACTGCTAACCCGTCGAAGTAAAACCTTCCGTAAAACACAATATGACCACAGCTTGACTACCTCACCTCTCCAAACTGTTTGACCACAAAGGAAGACAAATAGAGGCGAGGACTAAAAAGCGATCGTAGAAAATTTTTTGGGTCATGTCAACATCCGAAAGGTGAACCCCCGCAAACGTCGGACTTTTTCTTTTTATTATCATTATTATTATTTTACTTTCAAACAATTTCAGTCAACAAACACTAAAGAGCACGGATCCTGTCAAAACGGCCACCCTTAGTGAGGCTTCGTATGAATCACGTGGGGGACAAAAGAATGCCAAAAAACACGTTTAACTTTGGAATAGATACTTTTTAATCTCATCACGGCATCTCTAAAAGGAAGACGAGAAGACGAAAGGATGCGGGGAGGAAAGGAGGCGGAAGATTTGTGAAAAAGTGGACAATGTATAACAGGTACAACTGTCTGTCAAAAAGTATATGTAAGACAATTATCTCAAGGAAGAAGAATAATAATAACATCAATCAGGGGGAAACCATCCGTAGGAAATTGTAAAATCAAAATTCACTCAAAAATTGACTGAAAATTTCCTTTTTTTTCTTCTTACATTTCCCCGTAAAGACTTTTCTTTCCTTTCAATAGGATTTCAGTTTTCCTTTTACTCCCCCGTACCTCCCTGAAAAATTCTCGAATTGTGTTTTTAATAATTTTTATAATCCATTCAAAAAATCTGTTTCTTCTATGTAACTGATTTTGTTTTGTTCTGGTCCTTTCTGCTTGACTATTAGCACAAACACAAAAAAAAATTTTTTTTTGTTTGATTGTTTATTTTTCGAATAAAAGAAATTTTTATTCCCACTCTCCTCCCCTCAAGCCCTCTCCTCTTCTTCTTCAACCTTTCAAAATCCTTTTTTTGAACTTGTCAGAACAAATGAGAGCTCACCACGTCGACGTCGCACATGTTCAAACAAGATTCTGCCTCCTGTTGGCTGGATCCCTTTCAAAATTTATTTTTTGGGTTTTTTGGGGGTTGAGCTTGGTTACAAATTTTAAAAATGACCGCTGCCAATCAGCAGAAGTTATCTTTCTATCGTATGTCTTGTTTCTCTGTTGGAGTTTTCCTTTTTGGGTTTAAACTGTAGCCGGATTTCCGTTTTATGGGTTTGCAAAATTAGATGTACAGTCCCCTTATAACTAATATAAATTTTATAAAAGAATTCATTTCATAAATAATGCACACTTATTTTTTAAAAAGCATTTATTAACGGACTTTTGAGGTGTTGAGACAAACAGTTCTCTTTGGTCCGTTATGAACGCGATATCGCCAAAAACGGTCACGTGCTAATTTCAGCCAAACGTCCCACATTATATATAAGCTAAACCAAAGAAACAGGTATCCATGAGTACTCATAATATTAATATTAATATAAAACGGCGTTGTGAGGAGTTAATGCTTCGGTAAGAAATTTTTATTCATAGCAGAAAAGACCTTCCACGAATCTTGTGTTGGAGGAAAACCGTCTTATACGAAATCACTAACAAAATGTTTTTTTCATTCCTGATTATGATAGAGAGGAAAACAGGCCGAGGGAAATCGCATATAAGCTCAGTGAAGAAAGGAATAAATTTGAAAAGCGCATTCTAAAACCAGAGTTTTGGGAAACAGCACAGACCCCCAAACCCGAATCCATATTGGTCGGTTCCCAAAACCAGAATTATTAAACTCAAGCTTACATACAAGATCTAAATCGTGGTATTTAAAAATTTAAACTCAATTTACGCTTTAAAAAAAAAATTGGGAAGAAAAAAATGAACTGATAAAAAGAAGGCGCACGGGGTACAATCAAATGGGCGTGACTGGAAACGAATTCCCATGGTCAGTTGGTGTTGGAATCCCGGCAATGGCCCTTATTTTCTCTTCTTTCCTGTCTTAAGTTATTTCCTATTCTCCTCTAAATAACACTCACACACGCTTTTCAATATATCAAAACGATTTTTTCTCTCCTCTAAAATTTCAGGGCTCCTCGTTATTTCCAATCTCCCTCGAACACAGCATCCTCACCCGAAACGCTATCTCCCAAATCTGCATCATCTCCTCAACCGGGTGGCAGTGTTGGTGCTAATTTTTATTTTATCGATTTTTGAAAAGGAAAAGAAACAAATTTCTTACAAACCGGATGTGAGAACTCATTTGGGATCTAAATGGGAAGAGAATATAAAAGCCATGAGTCTCGAAATGTCGACGTAGGTATGGAGAAATGGTGTTTCTTGTCGGAGGCGGAGCGTATCAAAGGAAAAGGTTGGATACCGTAGGTATAAGGTACGGTGTTGTGTATACACAATTTACCCCCGAACTACATAATACATGGATGGCTAACAATAATATTTTGACTTTTCAACCGAGATGGAGAACTTTGATCCCCCAATAAATAACTTTTAAACACATCCATCTATTATTGTAATAATAAAAGGTTTTGTCATAACATTCTTTTTCAAGAAAAAAAAAGAAAAAGAAACATCACCCACAACCTGGAGTTCTTTTTCTTTCTTTCCTTTTTGTTAAAATACTTAACGTTTGACGTCGCCGATTTTTTCCCAATCTTCTGGTCTTTGCTTAGAAAAAGGTAACGACAGACCTACAGTTTCCTTCTCTGTTTAATTTTTAATTAAAAATTTTGAGTTCATATTTGAGTCTCTTCTTATTGTGTCTGGTTGTTCTATTATGACTCACACTGTCTACTACATCCTTTAAACTGTACACTCCAGTAACATCCGTTATCCTAAGACACTGGTCTGTTTAAAGCCAGACCAACGACTTAATGTTTCGCTCAGAGATAGATTGTAGTTGGCATGGGGTAAACAAAAAAATTTGAGTCTCAGAGGAACATATCTTTTGATTGTCTGGAAGTACAAATTTTATTTCATTTTTAGGATAGACAACATGATTTACAAATATGCGCCTCTTAGTCAAATCTCCTTAATCCCCTCCTGCTTTTCCCTACCTCTTCTATTCTACCACAAGCCTTTCTGGGGTTTATTCAAACTACCACCCGTTACACCCAATCCTTGTCATGTCTTCCCATCGTAGTTTCACTGTTAGAATTACTGTTGGGACTGCTTATTAATAAATAGATTACTTAAATGTACATATTCATTTAGAATATAACTAAACATACAACCGTTACATGACGTCATACATACAACAACCACAGAGATACCAACCCATCCCCAAGATTTTTTCTCTGACTTTCTATCTTTGCTACAGTGTAAATGCGACTGATTTCCACCTCACTGAAGCAGATAACAATAAAACGAACATTAAGGAAAAACAAAATACACATATACAAGAGAGTATACAGTCAGAACTCTTTTACGCGAAAGATGGAAACCCTAAGAAGAAAGGATTTGTGTTTAAAAATCACTTTATTGTAAGAAATGGGGATCTGCTTCTAATATTATCAAAAATGCTTTGATTTAGAAACGCAAAAGTAAAAAAATCGCGTAAAACAAGACCCAATAAGTATTATACTAACTGTAATAAACGCTTAACAGTTTCTAGACGAAGAGAAATTAAGCCTGCATCTCTGAGACGAATTGGATTTAACCTTGCATTACCGGATATCCAAATGAATTCTTCCAATCGGTGTGCATTATTTATGAAATAAAATTCAAACACAAAACAAAAATCGCCCAAACAACACGTACAAATACGACACCTGAGTAACCGCCAGAATTTTTTTTCAGCCACGCATGCACGTTTCAAATTTCTTTAAATCTCGAGTTTAATTAAAATAATTTTCAAACCCAAATGCAAAACTCTTTATGTACAAGTTTCACATAACACGACTTCACATTACGCGACGATTTCCATCGTTTTATATTCCTTCCACATATGGGGGCTTGACATTACCTAAAAATTTCGACTGGGAAGAAAGGACCTCTGTAAGCTTCCTCCCACCCAACCT
>JADMLL010000003.1:11459589-11628400 GCA_016920875.1 Columbicola columbae | reverse complement strand
TCAAGGATGAAAAACGGGATTAAAGCTCAAACAAATAAATAAATCTATGTACAACAGTGCATTATTTATGAAATGAGTTCTTGACAAATGTATACTACAATGAATTCTTTAATTAAACCAGTAACTCGTAATATACAGAATCTTTTAGTAAGAAAAGCATTCATAAGTAATAAACACCTTGTTGGAGTATCCATATCTCACAAGTGGTACACGTTTTTAATACTCCATTTCAAAAATAATGCACAGTACAACTAAGACTCTCTAACAATTAATAATTAATTTCAAAAGTCATGCAATTGGTGAAGCATTAATACGACAATAATCCTTGATTTTACGAGGAATTCATTTCATAAGTAATGCACACATATATTACCATTCAAAGACTTCTTGGTTCCATTTTCATCGACCTAATTTAGTTAGAGTATTAATCCAAATTTGGGTGTAACTAAAAATTGGGAGACGATTTGAACTAAGGACCATAATCAGGAGCTTTGACAATTACTCCACAGCTCTCCGCCATCACCGACCTAATTTAATCAACAAATTCTTTATGGCTCACAAAAATTCATCTTGGCGACCCATACCCATGGACCACCAGTTTGACATCCCTGGCTAAGAACGAATAAGACATGCATAACCACTCTTAAGCGAAGCATGAACGATAACTAGATGGGAGAAACGCTTTGCATGTGGTAATTGCCGTTTTCCATTCGATTTACGCGTTTCTTATTAAATGACAGCGAATTTCGGGCGCCTTAATGGCATTATTATTATCATCATTATTATTTTATTATTGCGAAAAAGCCATCCGATAACCTTTCTTTCATTTTTCCCTTTATAAATAACCCATCCGGTTAACTCGTTTTGATATACACGAACACACAAAGACTCAAATACGCGTATAAATAAAAAATTATCGATTTAAAATGTCCTCCCGCGCTTTAAACACGGCCCACGTGAAGCAATTTGTTGCGAAAACAAGACACAAAAGATTATCTATCGTCTTTTATCATTTGTCCCGATTGATGACGTTACTTCCGAATCTTTTATTAAAACTGGGACGGCTGGAGTCTGGGAGGGATTGCAAAAACAAACTTTTTTATTTGTCATTTTAAGGTCATTCAAAACTTATCTAATATTTATCTATGTATACAATCTGTTTTTTATTATTATTATTTACATTTCCTGTTAGGGAATACCGAGTCATATCCTGGTTTTGATTTTTATTTATCTAAAAGCCGATATTCTGTCGTTGCGCCGTACTTTAATTAAATTTTAAAAGGTACATAAATTGCATAATATATTTTTAAAATCTTAATATCAATGCGAATATATCTTTCCAAGTACGTATGGTGAATCACACTTAGCCAGAGACTCAATTATATATACCGGAAAGCAATATCACACATATATGTTACGGTAAAAGTGATAAATACGGCGAAAATATATGATTCCCGGCGATTATTCATAATCACCAACTAAGCCTAGTAAATGTGATAAATTACTAAATATTTATCATATTTACCGGTTAGTATTTAAAATGTCCGACTTATAAAGGAAATTTAATAAAAGTTAGCTCAGATGCTTGGCTTGTCACTCTTCATGTGTTAGTCATTTCTAATTAGGAGGTTCTTGGACTGTTACTGACGAGCACAGCTGCTTATCTCTTGCCAGATTAAGTTTGTCAAACTTTTATTAAACTCTCCATTGGCGAGTTTGATATTATATAAACTAACCGGTAACTGTGATAAATAATCAGTAATTCGTTTCATTAACCAAGCTTAATTGGTGATTATGAATAATCGCCGGGAATTATATATCCTCGCCCGATTTATCACTTTTACCGTAACATTTTTCCGGCCCATCTAATACACCCAATTAATTAACAAACTGTTAAAATTCAATGTCTTCATAAATCTCTCCTTCATTCTCCAGCGTTATATTTCTATTTCATAAATACTGCACACAGGCGAAGAATTTATGAATAGAGTTGTACATACTTCAATAAATAATTTAATTCACAATCAGAGAACAGTTTCATCTCAAAAATAATGCACACTTTCATTAAAACTCGTCTCGTAAACAATTAATTTCATAAATGATGCACACATCAATATTTAAGTTGGCACCACTGCTAGAAAAAGTCAAAGTTCTCTCGTTTAACGTGAACTTCTTTATGTTGTCTTTCACGTTTTTTGGGGCCCTAATTTTTCTGATTGATTAGAAAATCAGGAACTTATTCGAACGAATCCCTATTTATTTCATAAGTAATGCACACTTCTAAACCTATTTCTTGATTCATTCATTTAAATAATCGACAATGTTACTGACTGAGATTAGACCCTTCTCCACTCTACTGAATTTGGCTGGTGGGGAGTGCATTCTCCCTAAATTTGGTGTGCACACTTTGGTTGGTATTGGTTATTGAGTTCTGGAGTTATTCTCCTTCACAAGAACACGTACATCCTTATAGAGTTAACTTTCTTCAGCACGTGGCTATGTTTCTTGGTCGAGAGAGAGAGAGAGAAACAAAAGAGTCGCAGGCTTGATGGTTTCCTTTCATCGTATGAAAGAAAAACAACCAAATAAATAAAAAACAAACACAAACAGAATGTAAAAAGTTTTAAAGAAACCTTCCCAGGCGGAATGCGAACTCAGGCCTTTGTTGACAATAGCATTTGTTGAAAAGATACAATGCACACACACTTCACGGAGTTCTTCCTGCAAATCTCCTGGCAGGTCTTTATGAATGGTAGAAAATAGGTTTTTCTTTTAAAACCACAAGTGTTGTCACTTTACAATTTATTGAAAGGCAAACATCGTCAGGGACGTTTCCTTCCCTGCCTCCATTTCCTCTCACCCGAAAATATTAATGCAAAACCATTGCAGGGATAATCGTAAAAATCAATTTTTCTACTTTTGATCACCTCGGCAGATACCCAAAGCAACTTTTTATGACGGTCATAATCATTCTCCTAATTTCATTCTCTTTAACTTGTGGATAAATTATGTGAAACGTTTTTTTTCTTTTTCTATTCTCTGTTCCGATTAAGGCGAAATTAATTCTTTTGCTTTGTTACCCTGTCATAGATACACCTCTCTCCTCTCTTGGATTTATCTTATAAAATCAAAACGACGGTCCTCAGAGTGACAGCAACGTTATTCAGGCTCAAAATATTTCTTTGCTGAATGTCCTAGAAAGGCAACCCACTACAGAAAGGGTTAAAGACCGATAATAGCTTACAAACCATAAACAGACATACAATAGATAATGTAATCGTCGGTCGCACATGCTTCCTCAGTCAGGGCAGAACTAATACCAATGAACAATCAATTCAAAAGTAATGCACATCTAAGAAGACCTCATTTCAAAAATATTACACGACCAAGAAGACCTAATTTCAAAAATATTGCACACCAAAGAAGACCTAATTTCAAAAATATTGCACACCCAAGACCTAATTTCAAAAGTAATGCACACCCAAGAAGACCTCATTTCAAAAGTATTGCACACCCAAGACCTAATTTCAAAAGTACTGCACAGCCAAGAAAACCTCATTTCAAAAGTACTGCACACCTAAGAAGACCTCATTTCAAAAGTAATGCACATCTAAGAAAACCTCATTTCAAAAGTACTGCACACCCAAGAAGACCTAATTTCAAAAGTAATGCACGTCTAAGAACTCATTTCATAAATAATGCACATTATTGATCTAACTTCAAAGGTAAAACCCAGTTTAAACGCTTTATTCTAAACATAAGGCACATTAATTCACAGCTCATTCCAAAAGTAATGCACACTGACCTCAATTAATTACTTTTAAGTATTAGAGTGACTGACCATTTTTAACTGTTTCAAAACTTTTTGCTGACGAGAAAACTAAACTATTTACGAACAATTTAAATTCCATTTAGGCTATTTTCGCGTGTTAAAAGTTCCCACAGTCTCCCATTCCAAATCGTGCACCAGGTTATTTATTTATTTTTATTGATTCAACCAGGTAAATATGAAAACGGTGCCAAAAAACGTTGTAAATGTCCCTTTTGTGAAAACCTGATTTCCAATCTAGGCCTCATTCTATTGTCTGATTTTTTAAGTACGCTCTCGAAGGCGCACACCTTTTTAGAAAATTTGATGGCCCTACCATTTCGAGGCTTTGTTCGGTCCGAAAAGAATAAACGAAATTCATCTGGGAAATTTTTCCAAATGAAAACATAAAAATAATTAATTTTATTAAATTTAAAGTTACAATCGAAGCTATTCAATCTTCTTTATTCGATAAATCTTTCGCATATTTTCTTAACTATTAAACACTTCGATGAACAATTTATTTCAAAAAATTTATACATAATTCATGTCATAAATAATGCACACTTATTTATATATTTGTATTCGTTAATAGAATTCCTATACTAAAATATTTAATCTCACCCGACTATTTACAAGATCAGAATCGTATGTCTACCTCTCCAACGTTAAGTCGTCCAGTTATATAGCTTATATTATGTATAGTTGTCAAGATGTTTAGGTTATTATATCATTCTATATAGCTCTTATATTTCGCGTAAAACAAATCCTGATTCCTTATACTCTATTCCCTTGATACTCAAGATTTTTCCTTCCCGGGCCAAATTCTCATCGTGATCATTACAACTAGACCACAAGACATACCAAAAATTTTTACAAGTCCGGCTTTCGACGCATACAGTCCACCCTCAGGGCATCATCTGTATTTACATCATTCAGTCTGTTTCTGTATGTATTTTCTGTATACTGTCTCATAAAGATTTGTTGAGGCAAACAATTTTAACAGTTTCTGAGTATAGGCGCGAACATTTTCGTACTGGTTTTAGACTTAACAATGAGCAATCGACCTTTCACAAATTTTCACTAAATCGGTTCCACTGGGCCACTCAGTAGAGCTTCGTGGGCCACAGTTTGAGTACCAAGGTTCTATTCCAACTCAGTAAAAGATGAAAATATAAAAACGAGGTCCGACACACAGTCAAATCCTTTTTCAGTGACATACTAACTTTCAGGTCGCAATTTTTAAGGCGTGACTAATTTCTTAACATCCATAATTAATATTGTTATTGATAAATAAATATGAGAATAGAAGTTTTATTTTTACACTTGAACTTCATTCATTCTCATAAATAATATTATAAATAAACTAAAGATTAGTTCGAGACTTTATTTTATTATGATTCAGATCGAGATTACGATAAGTCACTAGAGAATTTATTGTCTCCTGCCTTTTGTTTGTCTCTTTTCTTTCTTTCACTTTGTAATTGTGTCACTGACTCAAAACAGAAACCTTTCCCAGACACCGAAAACCCAGTTTTCTCCTAAAAAACCAGCTCTCGCTTTATGTTAAATGCCAAAGAGAACTCTTCCATGGTCTAAGAGGGGAAAGGGGGGTGGGCCACGATTTCGAATTATTGTTTATGTCATTTCTTGTCCACATGATAAATAGGTACATTTTTTAGCATTAAAGGTGTGTGTGGGATTTAAGGCGCGATGAAAGGGCGTGGGGCTACATTTTTGCGATAGAGAAAAAATTTCAAAAGAAAATTTTTGAACTGTTCGGTGACTTTAAAAATGTAGAGCTTACGGTCTTGTTTCATGTCAAACTCGGATAATTCTTTTCCCTACCTGAAATCGTGGTTTCCAGTACCCGGGGCAAGGTCATTTTGGTGGCTACACTCAAATGTAACCGTACCTAAGCATAGCGGTCTCGCTCTGTTCAATCAAATCGGGTTTTTCTCACCCGTGTGCACAACGCCAGATTTTTCTCTCTTGTTCACTAACTGTGGCTTATTTATTTAACATGGAAATATGGTTTTTAATAATTTTTCCTTTTTCAATGGCGGTCAAACGTTTTTTTCTTAGCTTTTATTCCTTTTCCGCTCGATAGTTTTATTCAAAGAACTCAATCAAGACGAAATGATTGAAAGTAGTCCCTTGAAATAGCTAACAGATTCTTATCCCTTTCTAGATGTTTGAGTTTTTTAATTAAAACCTTTTTCGTACACGCGATCAGTATAAATTTGAAACATGTGGACCGATATACTGAAACCCTTAGAATTTAACTACTAATTTAAAATATTTTAAAACTCAGAACTACAAACACTACTCTCATCATACACAAGACTTCGCACTGCTCTTACTATTCACTCTGTAACTACTAAGTTTATAAGCCACAACCTTGTCTACCTCTGCTGTAGGCTTACACCCTCCTGCCCCCATCACTGTTTTTCACTTTGCCCTCTACACCAGATTCATTTAAGCGGATAAATAGCTTTGTCACCAAACCTCGTTTAGTCCAAACATAGACCTCTTAAAAATTGCCTAAATTTAATCACAAAACCTTTTTGTCGTCTACAAGTTTAACTTCAAACGCGCCTAAACAAAAATCCATATACGGCAAGATTGAAGTGAAATATTGTAAATATGATTCGTGATAGTCGACAAATTCGTAATAAACAGGTGTGCATTATTTCTGAAATAAGCTTTTGACAAAAGCGTGCAAAACTTTTAGAATACGTAGAAACATCTCGCATCTATAGAATGAATTTCCTCAGACAATTTAAAAAAAGGAAAAACAAATTTGGAAAAGGCCATTCTAAGAAATCATTAAGAACATTATTTATTGCAAACCTATTAATAGGTACCATAATTCAGAGTGGAGGAGGTGATAAAAATTAGGTTTCTTCTGTCAACAACAAAGAGAAGAAATCTCATAAACACTCAGAACAAATTTGACGAACATAAACACGAAATTGAGCTTACAAAAATTTATCCCAACGCAAAACTCACTGTTTCACTATATTTCTATAAAATCAGTTTTGAACAAAAAAATCTTTTCCTACAGATGTCTCACGGGAGCAATTTTAAGTTCCATCCGTCGAGTGACATAAAACCAGAAGTTACAACCACTGAAGTAAGTTTCGGTTAAAGATCCCAAAGGAATTTTACCTTTTTGTGAAAACTCTACCGGGAACACATTTTAATACAACAGACACCTGGTCAAACCCAAAATCAGACTGCTACTTACTCACAGGTTTGAGAATACAAAATCAAGATCTTTAGATCTGCCTAGGAACTAGTTTAAGAAATTCTTTTTGGTGGACAAAAATTTGTCTGATTTTTTGCTGACATGTATTATGACCAAAAGGTCCCTTGAGGACTGTACATTGAACACCGCTACCTATAGAAAAATCGATGATTTACAGGCTAAGAACATCTTTTAAAAAAGCGGCTGACAAATCATTGTTCAAGAATGAAAGATGTTTTGTGTGAATCCTCTTAGAGCAAAGAAACATTCTTCGGATGACTCAAAGGCCAAAATCATTTATTAAAAACGAATTGTTTTTCGCCTGGTAGACTTCTTAACTACCTCTCCAAATATTTTCGGTACAAATCACGATCGCGGAGGAGGGGAGGGAATAACGACATTGGTACCTGAAGGTTGAGAAACCCGCGAGACAATAAATGAAGGAAAAGAAGAAGAAGAAGAACCAAAATTTTTCCTGGGAAAAAACTTTTTAAATGAATCAAATAAATCTCGGATGAAATAGCTGGCCGTCTAGCGCCTCGCTGGAACTCTAGACCATTAATTCTTTGAAATAAATACCTATTTATGATTGGTCCAGCGCAACGATGAAGGCCCGTTTCTCGTTGGAGATTGTCTCACTTATCACGTGATTTCATCAAGACAATGCTTTCGCTTTTTCCTTTTTTAAACGAGAGCCATGTTCAATTTTCATCTATTGTCTCAAACGAAACTTTTTCTCTCTCACTCACTCACTCTGGTATGGCACTCGGACTGTTGGCTCTAAGCATCCTACAGGTTTCACGATCGCTGGTTTTTATGCCAGTTTCACTGCCCTTTCGTGTGTGAAGTTTGATTACAGGAACCCAATTTATAGGTAGGTCCTCAGAAACGCTAAATAAAGTTGTGTGCATGCGGGAGAGTAATTCAAAACCTGAAGAAGCCATTTTGACCAAATTTGATATTAAGGCTAATTCCTTTTTAACTAATGAGTGTGCATTATTTATGAAATGATTCCTTTATAAAAGTGTGCAATATTAGTTTAGTCTCCATCCCGTTTTTCATTCTTGGGTATAACAGGATACAGGAGGAGGATTTGAGCTCACAACCATAACTAGCCGAGCACTTTAACCACTAAATCAGACCTCCGCAAAAGTGTGCAATATTTATGAAATGGATTCTTCACCAAAGTGTGCAATATTTATGAAATAGATTCTTCACCAAAGTGTGCAATATTTATGAAATGGATTCTTCACCAAAGTGTGCATTATTTATGAAATGGATTCTTCACCAAAGTGTGCAATATTTATTATATATATATATATTATATATATATTTATAAAAGCTCCAACGTTACTTTGGATAAAAACATGAATCTACTCAAACGAGAGATTTCCAAGCACTGATGCGCAAAAAAAAAACAATCCGCGTAAAGCGAGACCTCAACCTAATCAAATAAATAAGAAGGCAACACCAGGAAACTCAAGACGTTTACGTTTATCTGAATTCAGCAGTGGTGCCAAATTATAATTCATGAAACCACCTCCCAAATAACGGAGTTAAATTCTAACAACAAACAACACCATCCATCTTTAAAAGGCACAACCAAAATTATGACAATATTCCGGGAGAGATAAACTTTTTAATTAATTTAAAAGTTGTTATTTAATTAAGAAAAATAAAAAGAGGAATGCCTTTGATTGAAAATAATCACGCCTGGAAAAGTTACGATGAAATTCCTCGCAGTTTTTAACAAGGGAATGGCGTGTCTTATTAACGCCCTTTGTAAATCATTCAACGGGGTAAGTTACCTTATGGCCAGAATTTTTTATTACACGTGGACTTTTACTATGCCGCATAAAAATAATCATCTCCATCAACGAACTCGACTGAATTTATTCAGGAGAATGCGTAAGTTAGCCGTCATTAACTGATTCAATTGAATTCAGTGTTTACCCCTTAGAAGGGGGTTCTGTCAGCAATTACATCAATACTCCGGCTCGGTCTTTGATCAACGAGTTAACCGTTTTCTTCGAGTCAGCACAAGCTACAAAGTAACTGTCTCCTCAAAAATTTTTGCGTCTTTAGTGTGACGAAATTAATTTGACATTAAATTTTTCGCGATTCCGGCTTTAAAACTCAACCCTTTTCACAGATTTAACGGTCGAAAAGCGAAGAGAGAGAGAGAGAGAGAGAGAGACCTCAAGGCGATTTTTTTTAAACATAGTAGTACTATAAAAATACTAAATGAGCTCATTTCTTTTCCACTTATCAAGAAAAATATGTTTGTCACATCATACAAGTCCGGTTTTTTTGATAGAGCCAACCGCGGTTATTGGTAACTTTGTTCTTATCATCGATGCGTGACACTTTGAAAGATAATATCGATATATCGTATCGGAATTCAAAAACGGTCTACCATAAATCCTTTCTCACTCCCTTCCCCCGCTTCTTCTTCTTCTTCTACTTTTATGGATCTATAACGATCTTTTTTGGGGGTTCTTGTGGAATGAGATGAAACCAATCTTCGATGTGATGTGGAAAGGTTTACGGTAAAAAGAAGTTTGTCTGTGTGAGGACTCGCAAACTTATGAAACTATTCCCTGTATACTTCCAAAACCAACCCACATTCACACAAATTTTGGGTTACAATCCGTCAGCCTAATTTCTAGAGGCCTCTCTCAATATTCTTCTCAAGTTGGGCTTAAGAAGAACATTGACAGAGGTATCTCAAGCCCAACTATTTGTGGTTGATTTAACGTCATTGTTCTACAAATTATTTCATAAATAATGCACACATATAGCAATTTACTCATTTATATAGTAAAGAACACTTTTGCAAGAAACTGATTCCAAAAGTAATGCACACTAATAAAGAACTTATGTGTACTTCACACAAAAACGCTAAAAGTAGATTCTCTTCAAGCCCAAACCACTACAACTTTTACGGTCTGCATTTCATTCACTACAGCTAAACATTCTAACCAAAAACAAATCAAAACCCATGAAATACTCAAATACAGGGTCAGAGTTAAAGCGAAATAGCGTTATGAGAAGCTAACCGGTGACTGAAAGTAAGTCGCAATATTTTAAAAACCGCATTATGAGAGTCCCCCAAATAAAATGATCCTGTTGGACCTATTTCTCTCAAAAACTCACCAAACAATTAAGTAAAAGCTTTTTGTTAGTGAGATGACTCATATAAGAAAAATCTCAACAGAAATACCACCGGAGAGCAAGAGAGCGAGAAAGAAATCTTATCAACATGAGTACAATAATCCAAGTCGAAAATAGATCCCGTGAAATCGGGTGCAACTGAATCTTGTTAGATAAGACATTAGTCAAATCCCACTCAAACTTCGTGTAAATCCCTAAATAAAAAAGGCAAGACCAAAAATCCTAGAAATTAAGCAGTTCCTGAATTGTCGATGGCTCTTGGTCATTCGTCGTCTGCCTCGTCCCCTTAGGTTCCAGGTGTTAAATTACAGACCAGTGTTCGGGGACAAGTGAAAACACGTTTTTATTCAATTACTGAATTCATCCGTGTTCTCGTGTTAAACATGACGAGGAAGGCTTCGCTGAAACAATACACCTTCTTTATCTTGTACCTAACCCCACTGTTACCTTTCTTTCCCCAAAACTCAAAAACCACAATTCCCAATAAACAAATCGCGTTAATTACATCTCCTTTCGATTTTTGAATGAAGTCATAAAATTCCGTCGATACATGTTTCGGGCGTCATTCGTGTTACATTCGTGTGTGTCTGGTAAAAATGTAAGAGTTACGAAGAAGCTACGCCACCTGTAATGCCACAATCAATTGTAAGATGCCAGAAAGAATTAAAATAAGTGGCCGCTTATCTCGGTTCCCTTTAACCTGTTAGGTTACGAATAACATCAATAACGTATTAAATAAAATAAAAAACGGTGAGGAAAAATTTTAAATGAAGGAAGGAAAGAAGTTTTTAGGCGTCCACACCTCGTTCAAATTTCTTCTTGTCACCTTTCTCTCCCTTTTTTCTCTAAATCCAAAACTACAACCAATCAGGAAGACAAGGCTTTTATCGCTACTACTCAAAAGTAAATATGAAGACTGAAAACATGGCCTACAAGAGTTGAAAATTTTGGTGTGCTTATTTGAACGAACTAGAAACACTCATAAACGCATGAACCCGACATTGCCGAAAGTATTAATTGAAATTTAATTAAAAATATGGCCGTCTGTCTGTCTGTCTAGGTTTGGATTGTCTCCAATCGGTGGTTTTGTTATTAAAAATCCAGAAACTCAAATGTAACCAATTAATTATATTATATAATCCCATACCGATTACTTGCCTTTATTTTTCTTTTTATTTCAAAAGTATTGCACACTCTTTTGACAAACTCATTTCATAAATAATGCACAGTCCCTTGAAGACTTAACTTCAAAAGTATTAATACTACAAACTTTTAAGAATTCATTTCATAAATAATTCAAATCAGAAAGAGATTCCATTCATAAATTATGCACATTTATATCCTTTATAATTTAATTTATTTTTTAATATAATTATATTGTGTATTTATTGAGGTTGGTAATTAAATAATTAAGTATTACTTAGCGTTATTACTATGAAAACATTTTAGTATTAGTATAATGTACAATTTAGTGTATTATTTCTACAGAATATTTATTTACTTTTTTTTTCTCTTTCTTCTTTATTTGTTTATTATTTATTTATATACTTAGGACTATTATTAGCAAATAGTGAACTGCTTGTTATTGTGTAATACTTTTGCCGAATGTATCAGTCTGTTAAATGGATTACTGTAACTCTAATGCCCTCGGGCGAAATAGAGAAATATATTATTATTATTAATTTAATTTATTTTTAATATACCATCAATAACTAAAATCATAATTAATTATTTATCTACTAGAAACTTGTTATTGGAAAACATCCCGAAGCTGGGAACCAAATTTTCCGACGTGTACAAATTCATACAGGCCAATATTTTTGAACAGAAACGGAAATGTGGCCATCATTGGACCACTACAAGACCTCACCTCAAATAGGCTCTTTTAAGATGTCATATTGTCTCCGTTTGCCACCGCCCTTCAAAGACCTGGGAATTTTTTTTTCTTTTTTTCTTTCACATTTCAGCTTTGGCTGACAGTCATTCTGTCATTTTTTCATTCGGTTGAGCAGGAAAAGAAAGTCTCACTATTTCATAATAGGATTGAAAGGGCATCGAACGGAAACAAGAAATCTGTCTCCAATTTAAAAGTTTGGACCAATTCAATTAAAAAATAAAAGAAAAAAGTTTCTTTTGTCGATAACCTTTGGGAACAATGAGAAAAAAAGAGTTTTGGAGGAGACAAAAGAAAAGGAAAAAAAAATGGATGAAAAGGAACTGGTACTAATTGTTGCCGGAGTAACAAGTTTGAGTATTGAAATGAGCTAATCACAACAACCAATTACTTAAATTTATATTCAATTTAAAGTGAATAGGATTAAAGAATTCGGAACTGAACAAAATCACTGGCGTTATTCATACCTGAAAAGGCATTGCACTCCAATTTTTTTTTGTGAACAGATTCTTCGACAATGAAACGGTGGAATCCATCTTCAAGAAATTTCCCAACTTTGGAACTGCTTACTGAATTCTTTAATTAAATTAACTTAATCCTCAGCTTAGCATAATTCGGAAGAATGCTCACCTTTAAGCCGTCAACATTCATTTGATGTATTAATTCTTCAATGGTTGCCGTGTTTAACACGAAAACCAAAAAGGTGCAGTGACCTTGGAAGTAAAGAGTTTGACAAGAAAAGGTTTGAAGGACATAATACAATTCCGGGCGGACTTTTATCAACTATTATGGGAAAGGTTTGTTCTCGCTGAACTGCTATCGTGGTTAAACCAAATTAACAACTCTCGCCCATCATGCTGACTCAAGACTTTTCGCCGTCGCTGCCTCTAAGATTCCATGCAAATGAGTTTCTCGTAATAACATCATCTCAAGTACAAAATTTACTGATTCAGTGTCTTGATAAGGTACGACATTGCTCACAACTCGAACAAAAAATCAAGGTGAAAATTTTGCCTGAGCTTGTTTATGTCCTTTAAATTCTCAAAAATGTTATTCGAATAAACTGACTTTGGGCGAGTTACGAATTACACTATTAAAGTGCCAAACAGATGTCTGTTCCTGTTACATCCGACAGGAATGTTTCAAACAAAATCTGTTTCCTCACCCAAAACTATATTCTACAATACTGAAGACATAACATAATAACACGAAACGTGCAATACTTATGGACTGAAATTCTCACAAGAGAGTGCATTATTTATGAAATGAATCATGTGTGCGATACTTTTGAAATCAGTTTATAGAAAATTGTTTGTCTATCTTAAAAAAAAAACGACCATCCGTCCCCAAGGACAGGGTTATAGGTCGTTATTATGATATAGTTAAGGGTTTATCTGGGAAACAGACCAATATCCAAGCCTCAGGAGCGGACTGAGGAAGAGACAGGAGAATACCAAAATTAATATAAGAATAGACACCTAGCTAGAATATCTCAAAGTCAACTGATGAACCAAATATTCACGTACTAACAATTTGTAAAAAAGCAAATTTAAGGAGGCTGGTTTAGGGCTGTTTAAAAAAGTAAAAAGTTGTGATGACCTAAAACCAAAAACAAATCAGGTGAGCTTAAGACAAAAACTAGAAATCAATGAAGAAAACAGAAAATCAAAACAAAACGAACGAACGAAGATAGATTGGCACTCGAAGTGAAAGAAGAAATCCAAAATCCAAACAGGACCAACTAAAGTGACATTGTCCTTCGATGGCCAAAGGGAAAAGAAAACCGGAAGTTAGTCGGAAAGAAGTTTAACCACCAAAACCTAACGAATTTAACACTACACATAAGAAATTCTTCCTATTTCTGAGCCAAAACATCCAAACCGAACCATACACTCCTCATAAACAAAGAAATTTAAGCCTCAAGCTAGAACTACTGTACATACAGAATCTGTAACTAAATTCGAGATACTAAAAATTTTTTTTCTACATAATAAAACGGAAAACACAATTCCACCAACAAACCGAGGGCCCAACAAAAGTAGACGTACCCATTTTTATTTCAGTATAAATCTTCTCACAGTAGAGAAGACCGTTAGAAATCACGTCTCTTTTGCATTCTAATATTATTTGAAAATTGTTTACCTATCCGAGAGATTGTAAATAAATAAATAATTCAATTAATCAAATACCAAACACGTGGGTCCGTTAACGGTGAAGACAAAACCAAAAATTCGTCCTTTCAATGCCATCATCACGATAACACGAAAAGGAAAACAATTTTCTTACTAAACAAAACACAAAAATTTTCCCAGGCTCCAAATAAGGCTGCCAAATTTTTATAATTCAATCATGCCTATTCCGAGAAGGTAAAGTCACTAACGAAAACAACTTCTTAGTCCAAAATTTTAACTCATCGCTATCAAATTAAAAATTACACAAAAATTTTTATTATTTTTCCTAAAAGAAAAATTCAGATTTTTACATATTTAAAAAACCGGAAGTGGAAACATATATACATATATTTTTTTTTATAAATAATTTACGATAATCTGAAAGCTGTCACTTTTATGCGAAAGCAGTAATAAACAGGTTTTTAATTTTGACTCGAATACCATTGAGCATTCGCTTCAATCCCGATGTTGAAAAATCGTTTTCTTAGGCTCACAGTAGTAAATTTGGAAAACCTAGAACCCATGATAATGACGACGATTTCTTTTAGGCCAACCAATAAAAAACGTGGGAAAAAAACACCGGATTGAGCGTTTTTGGGACTCCCAGTAACAACTTTTTAACGGTGTAACTTGTTATGAAATTGAAAGTTTACATTCTGTATATGTTTATTGACACTTCATCGATGTTTATTCAGATTATCACGCCACGTTATCTGGAGACCAAATTCATTCATAGGGTCAAAAATTACGGTTCCTCTCTTGACTTTCTACGTCCATTTCTAAATTGACATCAGCTTCTAGTTTTAACAAATTTCTTTTACCGTTTCCGTATTTCTATAGAAATTCATTTGACTGCTAAGTAGAGGAGATTTTAATTAGGTTGATATTTCTTAAATGAGCCTTTTAGTTTGAAAGTGACCTAAGTCCATTTATCTTCAAATCTACATTTGTAGTCTTACTGTTAGTATGTCTGTACGTTTGTACGTCTATCTGTGTTTCTATGGCTTTGAAAATATTCATACAGGATACTAATGAGTCATACTACTTAAGTGTTGTGGCGTTCTCCACATTCCTAATTCCGGAATGGGTACAGTGAAATGAAGCAGCCGACAACCGAAGCAAAATTCATTTCCCGGAGCTCCGCACCGTCAGGATCCTTGCATTTTCCACTTTGATTCTAAATTATAGTTATAATAACATATATACATATACGTTCGGAATTAGTGTTGTCCATCATTCGTTCATCTACAACGACACAACCTGGTCCCGACAGTGTGTCTAAAGGTGTTAAATTTATAGTTCCTATTAAAATAGTGGCAATTATTATGTGAATAATATGCGTTTTCTTATCAAGAATGGAGTTAGGTCACTTTCAAAATTAACAACGAGATTCATTATAAAATTTGAAGGTGCTCAAGTCCATTCCACATAATTTAAGATGGTTCAAATTGAGAAAAATGTATATGTAACAATGGTAACCGGAATAAAATGGAGTTAGGCCACTTTCAAAATAAATAGCTCAAATGTTATTAATAACTCATAAAGCTGACACTTTGAATTTGTTTTGTGACCTTGTCGAAGGAAAATTGCTTTCCATCCTCCATCAAAAATCGACTACTTGTCACCGAGGAAAGGACTATAAGTTGTTGGTATGATGTGGTAGTTAGGGGTTTGTCTAGGGAACAGTCCAATGTCCAAGCCCAAGAGGATAGTTGAAAAATAAGGGCGAAATATTTTAAAAACAAATTCTTCATCAAAATGTGCATTATTTATGAAATAAACACTGTGCATTACTTTTGAAATAACTTCCTCACGAAAGTGTGCATTATTTATAAAACAGCAAGACAACCAAGGATGAGTAAGGTTTTACAGTTATTAATTACAGAGTTTTGGTTAGAAGGCTTATGCAGACAGATAAACAGGTTTCCAAGTCTAATTTCAATCATACTACCGAGGAGTTAAGATAAATATTCTCAGCTGCTAGACTAATCCTTCCCACATCCAGAACAGACCTCACGATCCCCAGTTTCAGAATCAGAAGAAACTCCAAAGGTACTATTTCCCACGTCTGCTTACCACTGCATTTAAAACAGAACAATAACACCAAAACTGTGCCTAGACGAAGGAAACAAGATCTTCGTTTCGGGAAAGACCCATCCTAATAAAATAATTTACAAATTACAAACCGTTTCTGGAAAATCTACTTGATGAATGTCAAAGTGGTCGTTTAAAGCCCACTCTGGTTTCGGTTGATTTCCCTGTTTACCGAAAACCATTATTATAATTCATTAGCATTCACACATGTCCGGATTGTGTGGGTAGCACCTTACCGGTTCACCAAAACCTTTTTCCTTTTATTCTTCTCTACCGTTTTCCCTTTCGTTTTATGCGTGCTATTAATTTTTATTTAACATCCAACTCCTTGTAATACTAAACCGAATCATCTAAGGTAAACGGGTGCAAACGACCCCAACATTCACAGCCAACAAAAATGATTTTATTATATTAATTTTAACACTACATCAAAGTATATTTATCGACGAATTAAAAAAAAAGGGAAGGAGACAAGTATTCCAGCTTTACATAAATGCCAATAAAAAATAAATAAATTAAATAACTTATGTAAACAAATTAAGAGTGAAGAAGGAAATCGCGATTGTTTAAAAACAGAAATTCCCTCAGAGACAGAAACCGATTTGTTCTTGTGAACCATTTTCTCACAGGAAGATGTTTCTCTTTTAATTATGTTGAGATTCTACTTTTAATAACAATTTCTCAGTCCGGTTTTTATTAGCGATGGGCCATTTTCGAAGGGGAAATATATGAGACAAACCTAACGAGAACCTTTTTTTTTCTTATTTACAAGAGTCGTGCTGACAATAACCAAACAAGCAAGTTTTTTTTTCCTTCTTCTCATTCGGACACAAAAGATTATGGGTCATTCTTATATCCTTCACAGCCAACAGATATAATTAATAATGTATGAGTGCCATTTTTTCAACGCACCACCATTTATCACCCACGGTTTTGTTGCAACTGACTAAAAAAAAAATTCTATGTCAATGCGATTCGACCGTTTAAATAATAATAATCTAAATCAGCATTACGAGGATTTTTTTTTTCTTTCTCTCCTCAAAAAAAACTATAATAAATTATATTATTATGTGAACGACGAGAGAACGCCATTTTAAAAAGGGTATTAAAAAAAAAAAGAAGTAGAAATTTGCATTGCGAATCTCAAGAACAATAATTAGTCATCGGTTTTAAGCTGTTTATGTAGTGTGACGTCATTTTCGAAAATATTTTCTCTTTGTGCCTTGACGAAAGCAGGGTTTAGTCTATTAATACAATATATTTAAAATATGATTCAAAAGCTGCAACTGAAACTCGTGAAAGGGTATGTGATTCCCTGTCGAAAGAAGAGCAGACGATCGCCACTGACTAATTACATGTATGTCGGCAAAAACATCTTCAGAGAGAGAGCTGGGTGTCTACTTTGATACAATCACTTCATATTTAGACTGTACAAAACCCAACAGACCTGACGCTTCAACAACTTTCAACAAACCGCATAAAAGAAACACACAAGACTTCTGACAAATTTCCTTTTTGGTTGATGACAGAACTTGTCCCAAAAGTCCCGGAATGATTTCTAAACTCATTTATCCAACATCAGGTTACCGATCTTTTCAGAACCTCACAAGCTATATACAAATCCTGACGTTGATAAGAAACTTAGATTCCCCACCAACTTCAGTCAGAGTTGACGGAAGCAGAAAACAATTCCGGGGACTTTTGGGACAAGCTCTCCCATCAGAATTTACCAAACAGCTCTCCTGTAATCGACCGATTTCAACCATTAATTTAAAAAAGGGCCCCCATTCGTCAGAGCAAGAGTCTATAGGTAGTGGTTAAGTGTCTAAGAAGTTATACTCGCCACTTCAAATCTTCCTTCTTATACTGTTATACCCAAAAAAGGTGAGAAACGGGATTAAAACTCAACAATAACCATTCCTCACAAGAGGCGTCAATACCTCACTGAAATTCTACAACCAACACACTACAAAAACCTATGGCAGAGGGAGGAAAACAAAAGTTTTGGCTATGCACTACAAAAAAAACACTACAACAATAAAACTGAGACCTGTCAGTCCTAATTTTATGGCTTGTGATCAAATTAATCAATCAATTAAAGGCAATTAATTGTCAGTTATGATAATAAAGAACCCTTACACGTTCAAGGTATAAACAGAATTCAAAACAAAGCCTTCCACATGTCATTCAGAGTGAAGTGATGCGTTTAATAAGCGCTAGCGTGGATATCCATATTATAATATTGTATTACATCCACCTATCGGGTCTTAATCCGGAAATCAAATAGCTTCAGGTATGGGGAGAACGGATTTTGTTTTAATATCATCAGACAAATATTACAAGAATGTTGTAAAAACAATCTCAGACCTTTTCTCTCTCTCTCTTATCCCCATCCCACTTGATCAAATCAATGTGTAATTAACTGTTGGCTTGTTATTCATTAGACACGAGATTAGGAACGAAAGTCGACTTGTCGGTAATCTCCTCTAACAAATCCTGTAAAAACATTTTGGATTTCTTGGCTGTGAGTTGTTGTTGTTGTTGTCGTTTGTACCTTTGAGGGGTGAAACAACATCGCAATCATTCTCTTATGTATGAGAAAGGTTGAAACGGCACTGAATGGAAAGTATCGCAAAACCACAAACGGAAATTGTGTCACTGGCCTGTCTCGAGTACATCTGTTTTTATTAAAACTTCCCCGCAGGAGGTCTTGTCTGGTCTGTCACAGAATCGCACGAACTGTATGAAATGACAGATTGGTAAATAAAAATGAGAGGAAAAGGGTCGGAAAACGAATTAAAAGAAAGAGATTACTAAGCGAAACTAACCACCATAAGAATATTTAATGACTCATTATAATATTCTGTGGATTAGTCCCAGCAACTAATTTCCTCATTCTTATATATAAGCCCATAAGGAGAGTCTATTTTGAAAGTGGTGTAAGACCATTTCTTAATTGTTTCGGGAGATTTAAACATTTCCAAATGAATCCATGGCAGTGCTTTAATGCATCAATAAGTAATTTAATTATGTAAACAACTTTAAAGCCAGTTTAACGAAAGTAACACCTCAAAAGTCCTTTCATAGTTAATAAACAATATGATGAGGGCAGAGAAGTAAAATCGTAAATATATTTCGGTAAAAGTGATAAATCGGGCGAATATATATAATTTATGACAATTATTTACAATCACAAAGTTTGGTAAATTAATGAATATTTATCACATTTACCGGCTATTTTATAGAATCTCCAACTCGTAATAGCAATTTTAGGTAAAAGTTTCCTCATAACTCTGCTTGACTTCTCTCACTTTTCTGACAAACAATAAGCGACCTAAGCATTTGTGGTTGCCAGTAACAGTGAGGGAACCTTCCAACAAGAAGCGGCAAATTCTTGACAAGTGACAGAATTCAAGCATGTGAGCAAACCTTTATCAAACATTCCCATTACAAATTGGGGATTTTATAAAATAGCCGGTAAATGTGATAAATAGTCAATAAATTCTCAAATTTACCAAAATTTGTTTGTGTGTTCTAGGATGAATGGTCAGAAAGCCGGTTGAGAGTTGAAACCTACTCCCACATCCTGTTATTGGAAGATGAGATTCAAACTCAACTTTGTGCTTCTACTATATGAACCGGAAAGTAATATCGTATATGTGTTACGGTAAAAGTGATAAATAGGGCGAATATCCAAAATTCCTGTGGATAAATGTGGCAAATCACTGAATATTTATCACATTTACCGGATAGTTTGTAGAATCTCCAACTCGCAATGGGGATTTTGATAAAGTTTGCTGTCGTGCTTGGCTTATGTCACTTTTCTGACAAAAGACAAGCGATCTAACCGTCTGTGCTTGCTAGTAACAGTTAACGAACTTTCAACAGGAAGCGACGAATCCATGAGAAATGACCGGAGCCAAGCATCCGAGCGAATTTTGATTAAATTCACCATTAGGAGCTGGATATTTTATAAAGTATCCGGTAAATGTGATAAATAATAAGTAATTTGTTACAATTATGAAAGTTAGTGGTGATTATGAATAATCGCCGGGAGTTATTTATATTCGACTGATTTATCGCTTTTACCATAGTGTAACGAACCGAACCGACATATTTTTGGTCCACCTAAAAGACACAATGTTTAATTGGTCAAAGTGATTAAATTGAAACTAATACAAAATTACCTTAATTTATTAATCAACTTATGAGCAAAGGGTTTTAAAATTTTTGCATCAATCCCATTGGAAACTTAAAAAAACGGAAATTTTCAAATCCTGAGTCACTATTCCCGAAGGTGAGATGTTAAAAATAGAAAAACTTTTTCACACGCATCCTAAAATACTCATTTCGTGTGAAATTGCACCTGCTTCCCAACAACCGGGTGATAATAATTTAAAAATTAAAAAAAAATGTCCAGAAAAATTAAAAAAGATGGGTAAGTAGATGTTTAAGTAATTTGGTTACCGATTCACCTAAAAATTTTTAAATAAAAACGAACGAAGGGACAAAGGTTAACAGTCGTGAAAAGAAAAACAGTCCAAACACTCAAACACATACACACAGACACATCGTTTGGAATTTATATTTAACAAGGAATACCTCAACCTTGTTTTTTGAAAAATTGTTGTAATAATCGTTATTCGAAACAGAAAAAAAACTCCGTATAATGTAAAATCGTACAATCATAAATGTTTTTCAACTGTCATAAGTTACCCGAACAACTTTTATCCTCGGCCATTCGGAGAAATTGATCAAGTTAACGATGATATTTAACGTCATTTTAATCGGGTAACCACTTGTATCCCTCCGTTGCATCGCATTAATTACATATTTATTATGACAATTTAAATTGCTTACGCAATTTTTCACTTATAATGTGATGATGTGGTAAAAGATATCCGGCGGCTGGTTTTTCCGGGGGCCCTTTCCTCTCCTTTTTTTTTCGTTTTATAAATACATCTCTAGAAGGACATCTTGGATTTGTGATAAGGTGTCGTTTTGTTTTTGTTTTTAATCGCCGTCGTTTGTTTTTTGGTGAGTAAATCCGTGGTAGTCGAAGTTATTGTTGTATTAAATTTTAAATGAGAGGGCTAATAAATAGCTAACTTTTGAGAGACTGTTTTATTCAAGGGCCATGTATTTGGAAGGTGGTATAAGTCCAGCCTTTAAATTGTTAGATTAAAGTTATGAGAATATTTCCATTCTTCCTGAACTCTTAGTCTATAACTATCCCAGTTCTTATTTGTAGTTAACATTTAATGTCCTACAACGTCAACGTCCTTAACGTCAATATTTCAAAGAACTCTTCTAATGTCTTTGTATGACTGTGCCAGATCTGTTATGTTACACCTTTCCTCACAGCTTCCCTATCAGCAAATATTAATTCAACATCAATGTCTCTAACAAAAATTGAGTTCTTAGACGTTGAGCCAAAATACAAGTCATGAATAAGAGGTTAAGAAAGGCACCAACAGTACACAGGTTGGGTCTATTTAAGTATGGAAAAGTTGGTAGGAACAATTGTTCTACCCTATTTCAAGAAAACATTACAACACTCCCCAGCAATAAGAGATGAATAGGATGAGGATGCTAGACTAGTAGCTCATAGCCACAGATGGTCCAAAACGTCTAAGTAATACCAAGGTGTACTGCTTAAGACATCTTTCGTTGTCTGAAAAAAGACCTATCTATACTAGGTATTGAGGAGAAGAGAGGGAGAGAACAAAAAAATTTTTAATCGCCCAAGTTTCATTTGTGATTGGTTTGAGGCACTGATTAGCACTTCGATACAAATGTCTCTCAGCAACCTGACGATTACACCAAAACTCCTCACACTCTCATTAATTAAAATTAGGCCCCGAGTACTTCTTATATTGTCATAAATCTTATGGTTCTATGAACCAACACTAATATCACTCACTTTTTCACATGTACTATGATACAAATCACTAATATTTGTAAAAGATTTAGTTATTTTAGTTTAAACTGTATAATATCAATAAGTTTTGTGGTGTAATGGTTAAAGCACCCGACTAAAGAAGTTATGACCATGAGTTCAAATCCTCTTAATATACCTTGATAAACCGATGAATCAACTCGAATAACTAATACACAATAACTAAAATCGAACCACTATGACATTTTACAAACAAGATGATGATATAGACAACAAAGCCTGCGAAAAACAGAGAATAAAATTTTGGATCTGACCAGTTTCGTTGACCTCCAAACACGCGAAATCGAACATATATTGTCGCGGCTCATAACAATTCACCGAGCTGAAGTTTTTATCGATTATGCGGTTATGGCTGGAAAGAAAACTTTCCAAACCTGCCTTCATCGGAATCTATTTTAAGTTAAAAGATGTAAATAAAGATAAGTATCAATAAACGATAGAGAAAAAAAAGAACAAAAGAAACGTCGCGCCATTAAAACGTTATCGTTTAATACGTTTCCTCAAGTTCGCGACCCGGACTCCAAATACAATATACTCTACCTTATAAGAAAGCGTTTTATACACTTTATTACAAAGGGCAATTCGTGATTAGGAACTCATAGGAGAAAACAAAACAAAAATAAAAAACTGAAGAAGAAGAAGACGAAGAAACTACATTTCCACCTTTTTTATTTTACATCATAGTTCTCGGTCTGTATGTTGTATGCGTGTGTGACGCCATTTTGATTCCATATTTTTTTTTACACGGTTTGGTTTTTGTTAAAAAAATTATTTTCATTGTCAGTGATGTAAGGAGGGTGATGTCGGAGTTCAATCAAAAGAACACCGTTTTGGCCCGATCAGGTATCTTTGTGGTCGGTGCCAGAGACTAAGGTGAGCGAGATTTTAACGTTTTCACAAATGAATGATCGCATCTTCTTTTGACGAATCCCCCCTCGTTGCCGATTCCATACTCGGGACTTCCACTATGATTGTATGAATTAGTAACGAGAAACCATTGTGTAAAAAAAAATTGTGCCTCACTTAAATTGAAACTTAAAGGCTGACATTTAGCTTAAGAGTTTAAGTATCCGACGAGTTTTTGTTATAAAAATGGTTTTCCCCGTCTGGGAAAGAAAGAAAAGAGCCATTTTGTATAGATTCGAGACCTAAACCCAAAACTCAACCATACATCAATCGACCGTCTAATAGGTAGAATCACAGGAAGTGACACGTCTATATACTCCAAGCAGCTATAGAAAGTAAGGAAAGTAAGAGATAAGTCAATACGAAAAATTGGAACCATTTTTCAGTTGTAAGTCTAAAAGAAAAAATCAAAACTTGCAAATCAGAACAAAAGTCACAAGCGGCATGTCAACAAAACCTGACAAAGAGAATACAAAAGCATTTTCACGAGGACGTGAGAAAGGAGGCACAGGGTGCGGAAAACTTCCAGAATGAAAATTTGCCTTCGAGTACAATGAATCCAAGTACTTAGGCATTAAGTAAGGTCCATTTGAAATAAGTTGGCGCACATAAAGACCTTTATGATGGTTAAGAGCCATTTAAGAATCAACAATGGAAAATGGTAATATCATTTAAGTAATTTAGTGTAAAAGTATCCACGAGATTTATAGCTGGTTTTTAACTAAACATTGTAAAAATGGAAGTGTCAAGATGCCGCAGGACCACCTCTGTCGCGTGGGAACTTTACCCTGAGTTATCTGTATTGTAAAACTATATTAAGAACAAACTTTATAGTCTTTTATTAGCTAACCACTAAATTTTGTGTCACCTTGTTTACATTAACCGTCAATATAAAATAACCAGAGGAAAAAAAAAATTCGTGTATCGTTTTCATTGCAGCCAGTTGCCGAAGACCGGATTCCGACTACCAACCGACCGTTTCTTCAAAAGGGTTTTCTGTTTTTCCTTTTTTTTTTTATTTCGCAAGGCGAGAATGCAATACGTAGATTTAATCTTGTCTCAGGTCGTCACCAAACACAGTTACATATATAAAACAGTCGAATCAGAATCTTTCCCTTTTCAAATGTGCCATGTAATCGTTTCGTCGTCAGGCGTCTCTTATAAAAGATCTACTTTTGGTATATTTTTAAAGAGAACTTTGATACGAACAACGTGGCCATGACGTTGAAACTGGAGGCAAATATACCCATTAGAGGCTTAAACATCCTGGTCCTACAAGACCTTGCAGGGCAGGGCCATTAAAAAATTCTTAAAAAGAAATGTGCTGATTTGATTGAAATTCGCACAGTAAAACTTTATTACGTAGATCTACACTATTTGGAAATTTTTTTTAAATACGAAACGCCACCCCAAACTGTTAAGTTATCAATTAAAAAAAAGACGTAAGCAATTTTGACTTAAATTAAAACAGAATAAGCAAGTTTGAGATATAGTTACTCTCACACCATCGAGACCTTTACCAAATTCGCCATCAAGACCTACCAACAAACGACCACATAAAATGATGTATGTTAGTGTTGTATAGAGTCATACCGTAGAAAAGCCCAAAAACGAATTTCAACCAATAGCACTCACCCTGACTACAATTAGGCACGAAACACTGTCTGGACCTGAAGAGTATTCCATCAATTAACTATGACACACAAGATCAATTAACATAAACGATGATACTACCGTTAAGTGACATGTCATCTCACATTTGATGACATCAGTCAAATTTTATCAAATTGAAAGTCGGATCATTTACCTATTATTACATTACTGATAATAAATAAATAAATAAATAAATAAATAAATAAATAAATAAATAAATAAATGTGCATTGTTTATAAAACGAATTCTCGATTAGATCACTATTCAATAATAAACTTCTTAAATGAGTATTTTATAAGAGTAATGCAATAAACTGTGCAATATTTATGAAAAAAAATTAAAAACCAGGACAGTAAACCAATTGAAATATGGTTATGGGGTTAATAACAGTATAGCCATTGATGGGAAATCCCAACAGACTTGAAAGAGATCTTCCCTGGCTTCACATATATAGAAATTAAATTTGTCTGATTCTATTTGTATGAAAAATAGATATTGTAGTGAGCTTTCAAAGTTGTCCTTATTAATTATAATATTACTACTGTTTCAGTTTTTGACATGCTGAATTCTAAACTTCAAGAGAAACCAAAAATTTGACTTGAGCAGCCTAAAAGTCAACCCAACACTAACATAGCTGATGAAGAGAGAATAGGTGCAGTTTGACTGGAAACATACAATCCAATATAAAGATAATACAGTAATTGATATTATTCATTATATATTATTAAACGACAACCACTTAACACAGGTTGTACACTACAACTGAATGAATTAAAGAGAAACAGAGACAGAGTGAGGGAAATTGAGAATTCAACAAGCAAATATCTTTCTCACCACTTCTCACCCAAAACCCAATTCATTGAAAGGAAATTTCAATCCAAGACCTTCACAAGACTTCATTATTTTATTAGTCAATAAACTAAATAAAAAAAAATTGTTAAAAGCATCAAAGCAAAGCGAACCTTCCCACAATCCTTTCCCTTTACAACAAACACATCAGCGAACCGACCAATCAATGGAATGCAAATAAATACAATAACAAATGTAAACAGTTTTCCCATTACAAGGCTGCTTACAAAAGGTTCACAAGACTTATGACGCCATAGAGAATAAAGAGTGTGGGCTCTGTCATTGTCACCTTTGCCAACCAAAAAGAGAAAATCAATAAAACCGATACCTGAATTATACCTTTTGAAAAAAAAATTGTGAATGAATGCAAAACACTCACAAATAATAGCTGCTATTTATTTTATTGCTTAGGCTTTGTTTTGTTTTTCCTCCATTTTGACCTTATTGTTTGTGGTTTTCCCATAATCACAAAACAATTTTTCTTTATACTAAATTATAAAAAAAGAAATATTTATTTCATCTTCACAGAATCATAGATAAGGATAACCAAATTATAGGGTTTCTATTTTTATTTTTTTTATTTATTGAGTACTGTAATCATGTTCATAAACTTTTGTGTTGATAACATTTAAATCTCATTCTCAAGATTAAGTGAATTTTCATTCAAAAATTCGTTTTCCCCTCAGGTGGTTGGTCATAAAAGAAACTCGAACCAGACTCAGGATGTCCCAAAAATTTTTCCTTTCCTTTCAAACCACGAATAAAAAAAGCTTTCCGTTTAATGTAAATAAATAAATAAAAATTGACGGATGTTTGCTTCCAACAGTTAATGGTACCTATGTTTTACCTAATAAAAGAATTTATTGGTTTCCAACATTTTCACACAAGTCCAAAGCGTCATCCTTATTTACTTTATTTATTTCCTCTTTGAAGAAATTATTTTATTTTATTTTTACCTCAAGAATCACAAAAACCGTTGTTGTGTTTGTTTAATAACTTTTTGAATGAGTGTAAAAGTTGAGTAAATAGAATTTATTGAGGAAATTATAATTATCAGGAGATAGTGGGAGGAGTAGTGTAGTGGTTAAAGCTCCTGACTTAGACGGAATGATCTCGAACTCGAATCCTCCTCCCGCATCCTGTTATATCCCAAAAAAACGGGATTAAAACCACCACCATCACCATAACTATCAGAAGAGATGTCCTATGACTCAAGAAGAGTACAGTAAGAACATATAACAAAGAAGTGTATAATACACTGTCTTCAACAGACAACTAGAACATTACAGTACCCCCTGCGGTTAGCTATAGTGTTGAAATAACTAAATCTAAGATATTTTAAACGTATCAACAGCATATTTCAAAAGTAATGCACACTTTTCAACGTTGAATGATGAATTCTATGAATCAAAACAAACCCTCGAACCAAATTTTTAGGTTCAATCCAAACAGGCAAGCTATGAGAAACAAAAAACTGCAGAAGAACGAATATCTCGCATAAGGCGGGTAGAAGCTACAATCCAAAGCCAAAAACAAAATGGCGAAAGTAAAGGATGTTAGAATCTCACAACAAAGGGAAAATAAATTTTTCTAAACCCTAAGAGGGATGCGAGTCTCAGGTTTGCTAAAACGACCTTCGGAGTACGTGAGCAAAAGATCTCTTATCCGTATTTAAATTTTTTTTAATCTTTACCCTAAAGCGTTCAAGTTTTGATTTCTCAACCACATCCGAAATTGGAAGTTCTGTCTTCGACTAGACATTCTGTACATTGAACGCATATTAAATTAACAATTCTAGTCGTGTCCGACTTGGTGCATAGGTCAGCCATTATTCTTCACTCTTTCGTCTGGTGAATTCGGTGGATTAACATACCAGAATTTTTGCTTCAACACGAAGTCGTCGGATAGCTTGAGAGAAAATTTGAACTTTTACCAAACAATACTGTATCAAAATAAACTTTTACGTTTTTAACAAACCCAAAAAACTGGAACCACAAAATACATCTCCTTGTTAAAAATCATCTTTTCAATTGTTGCTACTACTATCTTGGAAGATAAAAATACAAAATCAAGGACCTCACCACCAGAACCGAATTTCAAAGATGCGTCATGGAGCATGGTAGACAAACAAAAAACCAAATAATGCGGATCCGCAGGTAAAAGACAGAACACTTAAAAATGGTTTTGGACAAGAAGAAACCAAAAAACCCAACGGAATCGGTATCATTAAGAAATTAGCTATTAATCTTCTCCAACAGTATTCCAAAAAACAAGACGCAGCCAGTAGAAGGAGAAAAAAAATTCAGATGAAGTTTAGAGATAAAATTTTAAAATTAAAACAAAGTATGAATTTGAATCGACCAATAGGATAAATGCCAAGACAAGAAAAACGGAGTGCGTCTGGTGAGGAAGACATTTAAAAAGAAGAAGACATGATATTAAACTAGGTCTTGAATGAACCTAAGATTTAACATGAAGCAATGAGAAAACAAGATGGCTGCTTAATTATGTGCTCGAGGCTACATGGGCCCTCACCTTACATCTCCAGCACTCCCCCTCCTGGTGCCATGGTGATTAATAGCATCACGCTCTTGGCCTATGTTATGCCAATGGCCCCAAATTACATACAAAATCATAACACGAAATAAAGGCCGTCATCAATTTTTCTTTTTGTTTTTCGGGAAAAATTCTCCAAAAAAAATTGGCCACAAAATTTAAGTCGAAAATTTTTAAAAACAAGCTCGCATGAAATTGTTTCACTCAGTGAGGCTACCTGTAGTCTTTCACTTTTATCTGTATAAGTAAACAAAAGCAGATGTAACTGTGAGTATAAGTCTAGAACATATGAACCGATTTAAATCAAACTAAGAACAGACAATATTTACAGTTGGAGGATGGGCCCTGTTTAGATTCCAACTACGTCCTATCAGAAAACATTTCCTTATTAAACAATGAAATGACGTTTCTTCCCATCTTTCATAGATAAAAAATTAAATCTCTGGATAAAAATTGTTTAGAAGATCAATTTAAGAGATTTCAAAGCAAACTAATACAAATAAAACTGTGCAATACTTATGAAAAAAAATTTTTTGGGTGAACAAATTTGAAATCAACCGAAACAAGAATCATGTTGAGTTATACGATTCATACAAACACAACTGATGACAGCCACTTCCAGACGGGTTGATAGGCAGTAGTTCTTTCACGTCAATATCACGAACAAAAATCGCCCCACAACAGAATCTCACAAAATCATGTCTTTTAAATTTTGAGGAGGTCCAATAGATTAAGATATTTCCTGTATGTGAGAAAACCTAATCTAATTCGAAAATTTTGGAGAGTGGGAGAACCAAAAATTAGGATTTTCAGCAAGAAAACATGGCAGTGGCATTACTCTCGCTCATATTTCCAACCGAAGCGGATTACGCCTTCTCGACTTCTATCAACTTATCATCTTGCTAAATACTTCCATCAGCTTTTCTGGTTAATTCATTCAAGCGACTGTACAGAACCCAAAATATTCTGTAAGGCTGTATAAGATTACAGGGTTCTTTTTTAAAATGTGCAATATTTCTGAAACGAATTTTTCTCAAAAGCAAGCTCCACCAGGGTAGATATTTAGAATGACCACAGGAGTTCCACAGTCCTCTCTGCTATCCCAGGTAGACATCTCCACGGGTAATAGTCATGGTGACTAATTCCATCGGGGGTAGATACCTAAATACTTTTCTTAAAACTGTACTATATATCTAAACTAAATGGAAAGGAGACGCCGACACTACCCAAAATCAAAGTGCATTAAATCCATCATGATTTCATAAAGAAGACAGCCGTTTACACTTCTATTAAAAACTTTCTTCCAAGGTATGTAATCGATAATAAATCGTTTTCGGCGTTTAACTCCATAAAAAATAATATAATAATAAATTTAACCAAAGTATTAAAAATTATTCTGGGCGGATCTCGCAGAAACGGACCCGAAAAATGACGTTCAATTAATATTCGAATTGGCAGGATGGAAAGAATTTGTTACATGATTAGCTCTTGTTTTCTGGTAGCTGCATTTTACACTGCATTATATTAAAAGCGTTTGTCAAATTAATCGTTTCTCGTTATTTTTCACAGTTTGGAGTCGAATATCTTTAAGCCCCCAACTACCCCTTAGCCGATGATTAATTAATACCTTTTATTTTATTCATTCCACACCCCCCCTCGCGCCTCTCCTCCACCGCATTTAACACGTGAAAAATGTCCGTGATTTCCACCTCTGCTTCACTACAAGGAAATACAACTATAAGTGGGCGTTCAAAGAGTCATCATTTTATGAACACCGAAAGAGAGGAGAGGTTTCTTCTCTTCTCCTTCTTATTTTACTTAGGCGTTTCTTTCTCATATGATTCGTGTGAAAAAGATTTTACAAGGAGCGGAATTAAATTTACGCGAGCGTGACAGTATGGATGACTCTGAGGTTTTTAAAAAAAATTTTTTCGTTTTTTCAGCTATGCATCTTATACGAGTTTGCAGGGGAGGGAGATAATAATTTATTAAGTTTTTGAATGATTGTTCAAGCTCAATTGATTCTCGAGTATCCTGGCTAGTGGGAAGATGGTCAGAACTTTTTGCTGATAAGCCCTTAACAGAATCTCTTCATCTTAACGATTCTACCACAAGAAAATTCTAACAGACTGATGAACCATTTCAGTTCTTAGTAACATTTCTCCTAACATGAACTCTTCTATAAACACTTTCTCCAGACACGCCCTCTTAATCTCACTGTTCTTCACTTTTTATTTTTTTATTGACAACTTACACCATCCATTCCCTCACTTATCTCCTACACTACCTAATGCTGATTCAGTCTAACAAACCCCTAATCTTCTGATTGCTTAGGACTTTCGTTTCCTTAGGGCAGGTGACAATGACACATGGAATTAAAAACAAAACATTTTTGAAGAAATGGTCTCCCATTCCAGATCTCCTATTCCTTCTCTCCCAATTCCCAAAACCACTTTCTTCATCTAAATTCAAAGCTCAGAAGCGTGCCCGTTCAAAATTTGACAATAAATAGTTGAGAGGATTAAAAAGTTTAACCGATGTCCGATTAACCGATTTCAGGGATTAACGACATCGGATTAACAGAAGCTCTGGAATGTTTTTGCGACATCCAAGGCCCAAATATTAATTCTTTATCGTCTCAAGGACGGCGTATTAGTCATTTTCAAATTGGAAACAACACTTTTACCAAATTAATAAGTTAACACAAAAAAAGAAACAACACAGACAACTATTTTTATCATTTTTCAATCCGAGAGAGTACCATGGTGTACGACCACCACAATAGTTATATATTTTTCCTTTTTACGGCGTAGACCTTGAAAATTATTATTAACGTAAAATGCATGAAATGAAAAATTTTTTAGAGAGCTGAATTCGTTTGAGTTTATTTTTAAGCCGTCCGAAAATAAAAATAGAAAATTAGAGGAAAAATTTAAATGCCGACTTCTCGTTCCCATCGCCGAATATACCGGAGCCGAAACTCAAAGGAAATTTTTTCTTCTGAGCCCACCTTCCCAGGATTTACTGCCTGCAAATGGTATCACCTATTCCATTTTGTTTCCTAACATAAAAATGGAAACTTCCCTGATTTGTCATATTGGTCCTTTCTCTGACTATACAGGTACTTATTTTAATCTGATTCACCAAAATGATTGCATTGTGGGTGCGATATGAGTGCGCTGATGGGTTATAACTCACACAAAAGGCTTTTGCATCAGATAAAAATTTTTAAATAAAACGAAGGAATTTTTGGGCAACTAGAATTTTGAAGAAAAGCAGATTTGATTGTACTACAACAGGGTTGGTTTTTATTCCAAGGGTAGAACAAAATGTGGCTTGATAGACCGCTCAAAAGTCATTAGTTTATGTTTTAAAAAGAGTGTGACCCACCATACTAATCACCAACAGACTTAAACTGAAACAACAATGCACTTAATATATATGAATAAACGAACTATAACTTATAAGTTTTGGGTTGCTGTTGGGTTACTGATGCTACACCCAAAAATCTAATAAGAACCAATCATAAGTGGAGACCTCTGGTTGTCATTCAAACCTCGCTTTCCAAAAAAATGCAAAAAATGGTACGAAAGGGGTTGTCATACCCCCAAGCCGGTGATTTAGGAGTGTAAAAGTTCATGTTCGCCCAAAACATGTAACAATGGAAACAGTAATAAACTGTGGACTAGAAGCTAGGAAGTATTAGGTGAACCAGAAAATAATGTCCGTCCTAGGCGTATTATACATTATGATAAAAGTGATAAATCAGATGAGTATAGATAACTTCCGGCGATTATTCATAATCACCAACTTGATTAATGTGACATATTACTCCATATTTTCACATTTACTGGCTTGTGTATAAAATATCCAAATCGAAATTTGAACAAACTTTTATTAAATTCTCCATTACATTCAAGTTGTATATTTTATAAACTAGCCAGTAATTGAGACAAATATTTAGTGACTTGTCACATTTACCAAGCTTAATTGGTGATTATGAATAGTTACCGGGAATTATATAAATATATATTCGTCCGATTTATCAATTTTACCGTAACATATATGCGATATTACTTTCTGATATATATAGTAAGTGCAAGTTCCACAATAGTCAGATGACCAACTGTGTTTAAACCACATGTCACCTGTGTAGATATGAGATAGTTTTCATTTAAATCCAAAAAGAAACATATTATAAACGTTAGAACATAAAATTTGAAGAAAGAAAATACTTAAAGCAATTTGGCTGTACAATTTCATACTTTTGGTTTGCTTATGAATGAAAAAGACAAAAAAAAGGAGCAAGTCACAAGCTTTCACTACCCAACACGAGGAAAATGTTAAAAATTTTCAATATTATACGAGCAACATGATTAAATACAAGAACCCCACTAATAAATGTCACTTAAGCTTAAACCTGATCTCCAAGTACCTTCGGCACCTTTTTACAGATGCATCGAGCGTTATAAATGATTGAAAAGAAAACGTGTTCATGTCAATTTTATTTGCCTATCAAACGGCTGACGAAATGTTGAAATAATTGAAAGAAAATTACAATGTGTTGATAAATGACGGTGAACAAATTACATGGGAGATAGTATAACTGATTGTCAAAAGCCGTATATCTGACAAAGAACTGTGTCACACAATACATGTTAATAGGACCCAATTACTCATAGACTGACAAATTACAGTCACGGACCTGTTATGTCATTAGGCTTGTGTTGCTACCAATTGAATGTTAATATTAAAAAAAAGGAGAGAAACCTTGTGAGTCAACCCCCGTCCGTGGTTTTAGAGATCTGTAGGCCTGATTTTGACTCCCTCCGAATTTGTATCTTTTTATCAGATCAGCTTTTTCTTATGTTTTGGGTTTGCTAACAAGGTTCTCCAGTGGAGTGTGCTTTTCTCATGGGGATGCTGTAAAGATCATGGATAAAGACTAAAAGAAAAATTAATAATATAAATATGAGTAGAAAGATATACAACTGTAACACCTGGCTTTGTCACACGATAAATGTAACAAAACAGAACTTGGAATATGTATACATGAATCAGCTGTGATGGGTTCTTACCGCCGTCTGTCAATCTGTCTCGTGTTATCATTTGGTGAACACTCAACACACACTCTCCAAATCTTATTTCTTATCTAACGTTGTCTTTATCATTTCAAATAACTATTTACATGAACAATCTGACAAAAATAATCCCACAATATTAAAAATATGGAAGTTAACAGTGAAAGGAGTGCTTCCAAAGTTTTCAAACAACCCACTGAAAGAAAATCACTAACCAAAAGAACCAAAAGCAAGAACCTGATGGCGAATTACGCAAAAACCATCAAAAACTTCAACGACAAGCACTTGTACCATATTCACGGAGTAGAAAGGAGAGAAGAAGAAGAAGACGAAGGCGAAGGAGAAAAAATTAATTTTCCTTGATTTACTTTAATCTTCCAGATAAAGGTACAACTTTACGACAAAGTCGTTCCGCAAAAGCGCTTGAATCCACCAAAAGAATAAAGGGTTTTAATGGTAAACCTGATTTCGGACAAATCCCTAAATCCACTTTAAAAGTAACCAACTCCTGCGCACCACCTTAATGGAATTTGATTTTAAAATGAAACTTTTTTTTTCCCCGTCTTCTTCTTTTAATAGCAATTTTAAAGAGGCTTAAAGGAGCTACAACTTTTTTGAATATTTCCCAGAAGCAAGGGACCAGTTTTACCGGAACGGATTCTCGTAGACTTTGCCCCAGCTTAAAATGCAACACAATGAGAAGACGAATAACAGGTGTAAACGCTTTGTTTCTTCCCCAATTACACACGAAAACTAACTATAGTCGTCTCGTGGCCATTGCTAATTGCCAGTCGCCTAACCGATGCACTCTAATCAATTTTAATTATTCATTCACACTGACTAAAACGCATTCGATTCTCCTTCATATTTATTTATACCTCCTTTCAACAATTTCATTCCCTCGCCACCCAATGGGATTTAAGAATTTTTTTTTATTTAACAAACGAAAGAAACCATTTCTTGCCAATTATACGGCTTTAGTTTCAAACCTGATTTTGGAACGGTTCCCTCACATTCAATATATTATCCTTTCCATCATATTTTAGTCTCATTGGCTTTCTGCCTTTCGCTTATAAACCAATCCCCTAAAAGCGATTTCTTACTTTTTTTTTATTATGATGCTGAAGGCTGATTTGAACTCGATACATTTGGCCGTTTTATTAAAAAATATGAACGTAATTAGTGGTAATCTTACGCCTCGGCTCGAGTATAATGCTGGAAAAGTAGTTTTACTCTTTAACGATACAATTAAAACATCTTAATTTATGTTTAATCGATCAATGAAAATTTTTATTGATAATAATTTAGACCCTTAGAGGATATAAAAATCCAATCCTATAAAGATACTGCTTAAATTCGCTTACCGACGTTATAAATGTGACATTTTCATACACCAGAATTGCATCTTATATTTCTTCCTCCTATTAAATTTTTTTCTCTTTTACAATTAAACCGAAATTATTGTTTTCTTAAAAGAACCGAAAGTCGTTTTAAGTGGGCATAAAAATGGTGGATATCACTATAGAGAAACGTTACAAAGAAGAAAACGCCTTTGTATACAGACTGCGAGGAGGAGGAGAGGGGATTAAAGGATGAATCAGTTCTTCGTGGATGGACCAAAGGATAACAGAACAACTGAATCGATTCGATAACAACAACAACAAAAACACCTTTTTGGATCATCCGAACTGATTATTTATTACCGCCAGCATGTAATTATAATGTTTAGGTGATTAAAATGACTTTGTCAAGGTTGTCGTGATGCGATTTTGATTGCATCCGACCCTGAGTCGTCTCCTCTCTCGGTGACAACGTCCATTTGGATGAATTTTTATATCGGGCGAAATTTTTAACTTTTCACGAGGAGAAAAACCGTTAAGCAATATCATCAGGACTCGTTGTTACGAGCTAAGGTTCCTGAAAACAGGTTGTAAAAAAAAAATTTAAAAACGTGAAAAGGTCTTCGAATGAATGATTAAATGAAAGATAAGTCCTAATGTCGGTAGCGCAACTAGGCTGCAGGCACGTTCTTAACACAAGAAACACCGCAGAAAGTTAAATGGAAACGGAAACTATCTCATCTTCGGAATCTTAATTACAAGAGATTTTTTTTTGGGGCTCGGAAAAACACCTACTTAAGAATGAAAATTATAACAAAAAAATATTTGTCGATAGCGTGTTGCTTAAAAAAAAAATTAAAATGGCCAAAAAAGAAGTTAATGTAACAATTTAGTCGTTTTTCTAATTTGTACGTACGAGGAAGGAGGACATGAAGCTTTAACACAACAGATTTGGTGATATCTCAAATCACGAACACAACCCGTTTTCTCGACTATGTTCGTGATCCGAATAAATATTTCCGACTGTTGCCAACTTAAATAATAGGTATTTTCGTACAAAAAAAATTAAGCAAATTATAGCTTAGTGAGATTAAAAAGAATTAGACTTCGATTTTGGGACCGGTGAGATTAAACAATCCAACAACTGACTGTGCACTTAAGACTGCAAGGACACAAGGGAACTGTCAAACCAAATGTGCAAATATTTGGAAGCGTGAACCAAAGTCTACAGAAGATGAGAGGCGAGTATAAAACAGAAATAGCTTCACACAAGGTGTAAGTAAATCGATTGCTCCGTGATCCCAAGGAATCATTTACACCCAAAACTGTTGACTGGGAAACCAAACATAATTTTTCAATACAAAAAAAAAACATTAAACTCCACATAGTGATCCCTTATTAATGCAATTATAATTGCTTGTTACTGTAAAATTAATTTCTATAACATTCATTCACAAATTACACGAAGGCAAACAATCAAACCGCCTTAAGGCCGAAGAAAGAAAAGGAAAAAGAAAGAAAGAAATATAAAACATAAAAGAAACAATTAACATTATTCATTCAGACAATGCGACAAAGCAAATGGAGGACATTTTATGCATTTGTTTTCTGTTTTAATAATGTTAGATATTTTCGAAGTAAAAGATAAAATGAATAATGATGGAGCCATGTCATTAATTTTAACTGACTCCCAACCTGACGTTTTCATGCAATCAACCCCGACAAAGCGACACTATATAAGCTCGAACCAACATGCCCGTTCGGGGGGCCCCCACTTCAAAAACATCGTTTTTGAGAGCCGCTGCGAGGAGTCATTTCCCATGAACTTTTCCCGGGAATATTTCTGATGCTTTCCCCCGTCTCCTCAAACCGAATTTGTTTTAAGAGGTCAAATTTAAGGCGGCGTCGTATCCTCGATTTCTTTTTCTTTTCAAAAGAACAAGATAGTTTCGAAAATTTCACACGAGATTAATATTCTCGGGTCAAAACCTTTACGTATCGTAAACAATGATTTTTTTATTTATTTTCAGACACCAGTCAAGTGCTTTATTTGTATTATTAAATAAATTTAAAGCCTCTCGTTTTGGTAACTAGTTCACTAAACCAGTAAACTTCGACATTTTCGAGTATCAAAAGGTTACTTGCAAACCGGGAAATAAAAAATTTAGTTTCACCCAAGACAAAAAAAGGATTACAAAACAAAAACCCTTTCCTTCCTCATAAATAATTATTAATAAGTTTCATTAAGAACATTAGAGTATAATAGTATCACTTTGTATATGATTGGCATAAGGAAAACTCCTAAAATTTATTATATTGAGTATCACAATCGGACCTCTACTCGTGCAAACAATTACTCAAAATTATGTATCAATATCATAGGTTGAAAGATCATCACAAGGATAGGTTTCAAGTTTCCAAGTGAGTGTGCATTATTTATGAAATAAAGACCTCATACAAGTGTGTATTATTTATGAAACAAACCAAAGCAAAGATATTATATGCGAAACAAAAACCGAGTTAGTGGAATACTAATTTTCTAAACGCGTAAAACGAGACCTGGCTATATTTAAATAAGTAAAACAGCAAAATTCATGAATCTTTTAGACTATAAATCAGTGCGGACTATTTATAAAAATAAAAAATAGAAATTCGTATACGTTCTCAGCAAACACTCCGAATTTTCTAAAAGCTTCACACTGAAACTACTCAAAACGAGACCTAACTAAATCGTAGATTTTTCACGAAGAAAGAAAAAGGAAAAAAGTAGATACAACGTTCCAACAAATCGTAATTAAGATCCTAATTAAAGATTTCAATGATTACCCGACGACTCCAAAAAAAATTGACAACAAAATAAATTCACCAGACAAGAGATATCAAAGAGCGAAGAGGCAACAAAAAAATAGAGAGAGAAAGAGACTTGAATTAGGTTTGACAAAGAACATAACAAAGGTACGAAAAGCAGAGCACCTAAAGTTGTACCGAACTTTCTCTCACTCAGAAGTTAAATAAAGAACAACAAGGAGAGGGAAAAAGAAGAAAAGGAAAAAAAATCCTTTAAAAAATTAATCAAAAACAATCACGCAATTCAATTCAAATTAAAATGAATTTAAATTATTTTTAATAAGATCCTTGTTATAAATATATAAATGGATCATTAACGATTTATAGCCGAGTTGGTGGTGTTCCTTAGGTATAATTGTTAGCCAGTACATTTTCGCTTGGGTCTTCTTCCTTAAACAATTTCTAATACTTCATTCGGGGTTATGAAACGTATTAATAGAAGGCTGTTCGATCTCTCGCGTTTGATTTCACACTAAAAAATCATTTTTGGCTTTACTAACAGCTCACTAAACGAACCAAATTTTCAAACATTAAAGAAGAAGGGATTTAAACAGTCGACTAAACAGGGCTGTTCGTTATAAGAACGGTAATCAGTGACATCCATTGCAAGAATTTGACGTCAGTCCGATGAAGGAGGTTGATGTTATAAAGCGATTATTACAAGTGAGCCAAATCGACTCATACAAAACTCTCAAGAAATTTTGTCATTTTAACACCAAATCTATCAAAACCTTCATTTCATAAATAATGCTCACAGTCACAACAATTCGATACTTCAGAAAACCGTGACCCATACAACCTTCGTAATCATCAGAAACAAAAGTCAACAGAGCCTTTGAAAGTCACGTGATCCAATTTCAAACGAAATTATGAATGGTGGTGACATAATTGTATGCATCAAACTGAGTCATAGTGATTTAGAGACCAAAACTAAAATTTTTAGCCGCCGCCTGAACATTATTTTTATTAAATAATTACTATTTACATAAATTTCATTACAAATCAGTAGCTAATTTATGTACATAAAAATTAATTTATATGCGGTACAACAAAGGATTTTAAGTGAGTCCAACTGACTCAGTCCCAAATACTGTTGACTAACAATTTGTAATGAAACCAACTGACAAAACAGAAACAAGAGAAACTACAAAATGAAAACCGAACCACCATAAAATCACTTCTTACAATGATACTCTCTCATAGAATAGAATTAAATACTTTTATCAAATCCTCAAGGCTGAGGATTATGTATAACTTAGGCTTCCGTCACTGATTTAAAAATACAGCATCATCATCATCACCCATGGGTTGAACTTTTAGACAGCCCCACCAATGAAACCGAACATATTTTCATTACCATCCCAAAATCTTCTTTCTCAAAAGCATTTATAGCATCCATCAAACCTACCAACGCTACAATTTATCCGTTAGCTAATACTTTATCTAAACAAAAAGAAGATTCTTCAAATTCTCTCACAGGGGTTGATGACGAGATTCAGAACTTTGTGAAATCACGTTTTTTGGCGTATCGGAAATAATTACATCTAATAAATAAATTCTCAGTTATGGAATTTCCCTAAGTTTTCCTTTGAGGGTTCACTTAAATCCCACGTAATTATCTACTCTCTACAACTTTCTATAAGTTTAATAAATTTTTTTTTACGTGGATGGGAAATTTTAAATATCACCTTGGGGCTGCAAAAACAAGAAGAAATTCTCAAGTTGGGTTTCTTACAAGAAGAGAAAGAGTTTAAGATATATCACTCGTCATTCATTCAAACTTCTGGAAAAGAGAGAAAAATTGTTTAGACAAGGATTTTAATAACAAGATCAAAAAGGGATTTCAAATTATTCAAATAAGTGTAAATGGTATTAATATCCTCTTTGAAGTCAACCGAGTTCGTGACTCATAAAAGGTGTAATTATCTCCTTTTTTTCTCTCTCCTTCTCCTTCTTACAGAATCCAAATTATGCCAAACTCTTTCAACTAAATCTTTTATGCATAATTAATATTTTCGCGGCCAAGTCCGATATTATCTTTTAATTAATTTCAAATTAAACAACCATAAGTGGAATGTCATAAAGCTGTCGAAAGACTCGTGAAAGTTTAAACTTATTTTATATTCGACGAGAATTTTTATTCTTTGAACCGCTTTCTGACGTTTCCCAAATAAATTTTTCCTTTCTAGAAAATTTGTGAACGTCTTACCTGAGTCATAAAGCGATCAGCTCCGGTTCCTTCTTCATCCTTAAATATTATATCCGAATTATAATTTGGTATCAAATCTCTAAACCGAGGATCATCTCTGGTTATCCGACCCTCGGTCAACCCGCTGGCTCCAAGAGTGTTTTCCGATACGTTCGGAACGTGTTGCTTAAAAACTAATGGCGTCAACTTATGTACTCCTCTTCGTCGACCAGCTCCTCTCCCCGGTCCACATCCAGAAGCGACGTTTACAATGGATACCATTATTAACATCCTGAAAAATATTAAATTTTTACTCAAAAAAACTTTGTTTTTCCTTTTTTATGCTAGTTAACTACCACCTGACCTCATTGGGACGGTATTTATCTGGGAAACAGACCAAAGTCTTAGCCTCAGGATCTGGAAAGGGGCGGATCATCTCATGTGGGTGTTCAACCACTAATCCCTGAGTCAATAGCCTAAGATTCAACTGAGGTAACATCCCAAAGAAGAACTTAAACTGACTTTCGATTTTTTGGAAGGTTGGCAACACTTAAAACGATTTTTAAAATGTCTGACCAACATCCTAACCTATAACTGGATAAAAAGGGTTTAGCACACAACTTCCAGGTTGGTGTTCGAAGTTCTGGCCATTGAAAACTCAAATGCTGCCGCGAGGAAAGAAAAAAAAAGCGATAAATGAAAATAAATTAGGAAAGAAAAGAAAATTGAGTTCCGAACAAAGGTCCGAAACGAAAGAAGCTGAAAAAGAGAAAGGCCGGGAGATTTAACGACATGTTTAAGAATCAACCAGCCATGTTTACGACCAGTCACAATACTTGAAAAGCATGACCAAGAATGATTAAACAGAGTAATTCACCGAATCACAGTAACGAGTATAATGTATCAGCTCAAATTCTGCAGATGATGTCAAGGGACCTTGAACTGTCCACCATCCAACACACAAAATCATATAAACTATGGTACTGTTCAAACGATTTGTTGGACAATAATAAATATTAGCGTGAGACCAAATACGCGGTACCTAAAAAAATTTCTGTAACAAGCGGAACATTAGGAGCCAAAAAAAAAGGAACCTGTTTTGAACAAAGACGAAAATTGGGACTGATTCTTGTTTGAACCTACACGAAAGCCGGGGCACATGAGTTGGCAAAGTTTTCCCCCTTACGTCCCGTGGTGTATCAGTTGCCATAAAAAGTTTTCGAACCCTGAGGTTTTTACATCCTATCTGTCACTCTTTATTGGGTGTATAGGAGTGATTTTCAGGTTTCAAACCTTACAATAATCTATAAGGTGTTAACTACACCCTGTAGATAGTTCATTAGGGTGGTCACATAGGTTTTCTTTTTGGGGTTATGACACATTTGGCTTTTGGGAATATGACTATAGGAAGGAAATCTCACTATAACTCAAAATCAATTTTAAATTAGAAATACACGGGGCGGGGAACAAAGGAGGAGGTTCGACCTCCTAGAAAAAAATGCGTAAACACCCAGTCTTTTCATAGATTCCAAGAACACTTTGCTTGAATATGATTGACATCTTCACTTCCCAGTTTAGGCACATAATCATAAAGCTCTTAACACCTCACGCACATGCCACACTCGAGAATGACTAAAATATACCACGAGACACTAAAAAGAAAACAAACACCAATAAAATCACAAACATTTTTCCTGTCTGACAAAAAAACCGAAATGAAAGGCAGACATTTTGCATGAACGCGCACTAAACAGCGCGCGTAACAGAGACCATAGAGTGTTAAAACCATAGAGTAAACAGAAACCGACTCGAAGTCAATAAACAAAAACGAAACGATCACATGAATCTTTTCTTTTTCTTTTTGCTGACTTATTTGTGAATCAGACACCACAATTCTCTTGGGAAACAAAATGAAATGCGAGTCCAGGTGTGAAGTTTAACAAGGTGAGAACTGAGATGAAAAATTTTTGTTTCTCCCCATTATTCATTTACACTAACTCGTAACAACGCAACATGAATAAAATCAAATTTAACACAGGAATTATCCTCAGGTTATTACTTATTACGTTACAAGAAAACAATACGAGAACAGTTGTAACGTATATATTATAATTTGCGTGCGCAAATATTTGTTTTGTGTAATCAAAAAATTTATTTACACGAACCAAGTGGTATCAGTTAAAGAATGCTTTACAATATTGTTTTGTATCATCAATAAAAACTTTCACTGTGTCAGGGCAGAATGAAAGAAAAAAAACGTGTTAAATTTTTAAGGTAACAAAAAGAGATACAATAACTTGTAAAATCTGATTGTTAGATGAGTAAATAAACAAATAACTACTGTGAAGTTTTACAGTGGCTGTTTTTTCTTTCCTTTTCAAACTTCTTCTATGAGTGTAAGAGCCTGTTTCTTTTCTTCATTAATCCATAACCTGGGGAAAACTTAGTATTGACCCTGACTTTAAACTCTTCTTACGGTTGTGTGAGAAGGATTAAAATTAAATCTTCAAAATTGAATTTGAAGTTATTGTTTGTTGATGAAGGTTTAGAAAGTTTATTTGGATATCCGTGCAAGTTTTATGAAATGATGGTGAGGGAAAGAAGGGAAAGAGAATGACTGAGTGAGTTGTTTGAGAAACGAATTTGAAGTATTTGAGAAAGTTCAAATTTTAATGATTTGAAGTATTTGTTGGGATTGGAAGTTCACCACACTTATGATACATTTTAAAAACATTTTGCTGATTTAGTCATGAAACATTTAATGAACCTTTTAATTATGTGAGAGGGTAGGAAACAATCTCTTATACTTGCTGTGCTTTGGTATAAAGCAGTTGCATATATTAACTGATACTTAAAATACAAATTTAAAGTTTGATAATGGAAGTTTGGAAGTTTAATTTGAAAGCTTTTAGAAGTTTTTGGTGCTGATTCTACATGGAAACAGCAAAAGAATTACAAGAATGCTTATTGTGTGAGCTGGTATTAAACTGAAACCTTTGGAAAAGCTTGGAGGTAAAAAATTGAAGTCAGTTTTTAAACTTTCTAAAGAGAGATGTCACCAAAATGATGACACAATTTTAAAGCTTACTGTTGTGCCTTTTTGGTTGATTTCATCTTATCACACTAAATAGTTTTGATTATTTTCCCTTATGGTTGGGTGAGATGAGTTAAAACAAATCTTATTTGAAATCCTTTTGCTTTTCAGGTCCTGATGCTGGGTAAAAACATGAATGATACAACAATATCTTTGGGTGAGTAATCCAAAGTGACAATATTAATCAATATCAAGTTACCAATTTAAATGCTTATAAAACATTACAATTAAAAGGTTGAAATCAGTTGTTGAAGCTGCTAAAAGCAATTTAACCAATCACATTGATGATGTTTTATAATCTGACAGTTTTCTAGAATTTTTTGTGCTGTGATTGCATCACAAACTACATAAGGTTATTAAAAACTTGTTCAGTTTTAACAAAACAACCTATTTTAGATTTTTAAAAAATGTCAAGAGACTTTAAATAGGAAATAGTGTCCTCTTCCTCCTCCAAAAAAATGTCATTCTGTAAATATGCATCAGCAACTGTTACAAATTCTTTCAACAACTTTTTCCTTGTTGTTGTTGTTGTAGTTGTAAATAAGAATTCGAAGGTAATCAAAATCAAACTGGATTGTAATATATGAGAAAGGAAAAAAAATGTTTACAAAACGTTCGATTTCATGTTTGGAAAGGAAGAAAAAAAATCCGAATGCTCTTGTAAAAACCAGTGAAATAAAATTTTAATAAAAATCAATTAATGTTCATGTGAAACCAATTTGAAATTTAAAATAAGTATCGAATGTGTTGCTAAGGTGGTTTCGAAAGAAGAAAAAAAAACGATTTTTAATTTTTTTACTCATCACTCTTTGACGGAATTAAAATTCCAGTTTTTCATAAAAGCATCAAATCGTCTCTCGGGGGAAGTAGCAACAACCGGTACAGCCTTATTAAAAGTACCGTAATTTAAAAACTACAGGCGTGAATATTAGAGAAATTAGCGATCATTTTCCAAAAATTTATAACGAAAATCGAGATGGAAAACAAGAAGGAGACGCTAACATTTCTTTCTCCTAACTAAATAATTTTTTGAGGGATTTTGAGGCTTGATTATCATCAAATCCAAACACCAGGGATGAGTTAAAGTGAATTATGGCAGTAGAAGGCAAGCTTTTTGGGTTGCGGTGTACTTCCTCTAAAAAATTTTCTTTTCCAACGCAAATGATAAATAAATTCGTGACGACACAATCCAAGGACAATAAAGCAGCTAAATTTCAAAAGTTAATATAAATCAAAGCACAAATCATAAATTAAATTAAAATAAACTTTGATGGCTGTTTTGATGCGAGGATCAAATTGGCTATTTGACGAAAGCTTGTTCTGGTTGCCCAACACCGATTATGGTAATGAAAAGAGAGACAGAAGAGAAAAGCACGGATAAGGAAATACACTCTTAGTAAGGATAAATCGGTTGTGATCAGATTTGTAATATAAAACAGAGTTTTAAATGCAGTTCTGGATAACGAATATTCTAACCAAACCTGGTTACAAAAAAAAATTAAGGAATTTGAATCCGATTTATAAACAGCCTGTTTAAAAAGTTTTTTTCCCTTCAGTATTAATATGAAGAGTTTTTTCACAGAATTTCAGAAGACCAATATTTTGTCGGCAACACTCCCAAGGAAAGCCATCGCAGCCTTGGGCGAGAAGTAGATTCAAACCGTGGGTCAACAGCCCAAGAAACGACATAGAATTTAATAACGTCGGCCGCGAAAGCCTTCATCAATAGTGATTTAGTTTAATTTTGGATAATATATTCTGCCTGGAAAGATTTTTAGATTGAAACTACTTTATAACTGATGGTTCTCGGGAGGACTAATTGTCTTCACGTGCAATAATCACACGTCTCTTGGAAGGATTTATTTGGATGTTATTTTTGGAAATGAGAATGTTGAATGTTTTATATATATGTATAAGTTGTTAGTCACGTGGGAAAAAGGTTATCCCTCGTAGATTTGGATTCGCATCCAAATTTTTTGTCGATGACAGAAAATATTTAGAAAAATAAGTTAGATGAGTTTTTATTAGGTTCTACATAATAACAGTCGTTTTTGTCCGTGATTTGCGGTCGGGATAATTCCCACTGGAAAGCTCAGAAGAATTTCTTTAAATGTGTCTCTTGCCCTTTTACGGAGTTGTTCCCTTTTAATTAGAAACTTATGTTGTTTTTTTTATTATAAACAGTAAATTATTTTTATTCAGTAAAAATCTTTAATGCGGCAATCATTTAAATAAATCAGGAATAATGAAACTGAAGATGCACTTCATTGGCAAAAAAACGAAGAGGTAACAATATACAGACTTACGCACTAACATAACAGCGGTTCTTGTGCAATTTTTTTTTGCGGGGAGATACAAATTCTTTTTTTTTCGTTAAGAAGTTATAAAAGTTAATAGTTTTTTTACTGGGAAGGATTGTTGACTGTACTCCACGCCTCCTTGCAAAATTACAAGGAATTAACGAATTAAATAAGAGCCAAGAGTTACGCAAGCGTAACATCGAAGTGATTTGTTGTTTTAAACATAATTTTACTTTCTTTTCGGTTTAATTTCCCATTCGAAGGTTAATATTCGCTCTCAAATTAGTTTTCGTTTTAAAAATTTTGGGGTTTAAGAAACTCAAATCTATTCCTGAGGTCAATTTGAAGGAAACAGACGATGGGTTCAAACAGAAGTAGGTGAATTCGAATTTTGGGCTGGTGATCGAAATTAATTTTTAACAAATTCTTCGTGAAAGTGTGTATGGAGTGGATTCTTCTGAAAAGCGTGCAGTAATTTCGAAATGAGTTGTTGCTAAAAGTGTGCATTACTTATGAAATGACATTTTTAAAGTATTTGGAGCAAAAGAATCATCTGATTGTCTGCAGTTACTTATAACTTGATCTCATAAAAGAAGGCAAAGAGATGGAGGCAAAATGATGGATTTATCAACAAATTGACCTTTCAATAAATTTGAATGACCCCTTTGGTTTGGGTCACTTATAGGTTACTAGAAGACACCCATTTCAAGTGAAAGTTAAGAACATGAAGAAACCAAAGTTTAAGTTTAAAAATTGAAAAAGTGCAAAATTTTAAAACTGCTTCCCATTTATCCTTCTCTTTCCTTCCACCTCTCTCTCTGTCTAAATCAAAATCACAACTTGTATACATTAATCGTTTTAATTTTTATTGCTTACGACCATAAATAAGAAAGCACATAAAATCAGAAGAAACTTTGAGAGAGAAACATTTACCACTCTCTTCCTGTATTTTCCTCCCGTTTGCTCTTGGTTCATTCCCTCTGCTTGCTCTCCAACTACCTCCCTGCATTGTTTGTACATGCAAGATTTTTATCAGTTAAACGAAACTTCGAAATAAAAAGAAGAAGAAGAACAAGAAGGAGGAAGAAAGAAAACAAAATTTTAATGGATTTTTTCTAACCGGTTAACAATAAATTTTACCGCGTAATTAGTGTTAAAAAGAAAATTAGATAAAAAAATGCAGAAGGAGGCCTACCAAAAAAAGAACCAAGCATCCAAAAAGGTGTGTGATGTAATTTTTAAGTGTTACTTTACAATAGCAAATTTTAGTAAATTCTTTTTAATAGCCCTCCTCCTCCTCCTCCTCCTCAAGATCGCGTGCAGCTAAATGGCCGTGCTTTCATTAATTACTACGGTACGTTCAAAAAAGAAAGGAATTTGGACTCTGAGAGTGTTTTTGTAAGAATCCATTTGGTCATTTCCCAAGCATCACGCTTTCATTGTATGTAAACACTTGAAACTTTTTTGGATACGATAAAAACCGCGTAAAAAAAGTTCTGCTTTCTTTCCTCTGACGATGTCATTGGCGAAACGTTCGGTTTTCTGTTTTCAATTACGGTGATAAGTGTTGTAGACTTTTTTTACGCGGTTTATAATAAACTCCCAACACTATAGCCGTTTAGCACTACATTTAAATCACATTATCATGTTTTCATTTCCTTTAAGGCTAAAACAACCCCCTACCCACCCTCACATCATCACTTCAATTAACACTTCTTGGTGGTAAGGAACTTTCTGAAGATCTATCCATTCTTGTAATTGAATCATTCTCGAAAAGTTTTTTTTCAGGGTCGAAATCAGGATTTATTAAAAACCAAACAATTTCAAGGATTAATTATGATGACTGGTTTTCAAAATTTAAATGACCGAATTCAATTGCAATTCATTCCATTTCACTTGCACAAGTAACTTTCTTCGTTAAAATTTTTGACATAACTGTGGAGTCACGTCTTGGTTTTGCGCTTTTTTGAAAGTTGAACATGTTGAAAGTTTTAGAAACCAAACCAGAAACGAACTCCTATTCGTTAAATAAGTAATGCACACACTAGTGACGGATTTATGTGAACTCATTTCATAATTGCTGCACACTTTATCAGTAATTCTTTTCATAAATAATGCACACTTTTTCGATAATTACAAACAGATGCTTGGTCACTTTTCTTTTTCTTTTTATTTAAGTGATAAATTTTTTTGATTGGATTTTATGAAACAAAAATTTAAAGACGTCGTCTTTGTGTTGCGATAACTTTAAAAATAATTTTTAATCTTAAATTTTTTAACTTTGGAATGGATTACTCATGAAAGTGTTCATCACCCATGAAATGAATTAGCGATAAAAGTTTTTACGGAAACGTGCAATACATTACTGCTGCTTTATCGGAAGTTATTTATGACTCAGGTGAATGTTTTTAAAGTTGTATATAGACAGAGGAGATAAATTTAAGAATGAGTAAATGATAAATAAACTTCAGTCGAAAGACAAGGAGATGAAACAAATATCTTCAGCAAAGAACAACACTACCCAGTAAAAATTGGGAAGCTTTTGGCCCCAAAATTTAAAACATTTTCTAGGTTTCGAAAACCCAAACTTCGATATCGGGTGGAGGGTTTTAGATTAAATTAATTTTTTTATTGTCTACAGATTCGTCGACCGGTGTTAGAATCAGAAGCGGTGGGAAACAGTCAAGAAACTCGAGCCAATAAAAGATTAAATTAATACCGACAATTAATCACGAGCCTTATCAATATTATCAATGGCATGTTGCAAAGTTAATAATGTGTGAAGGCGACTTTTATGAAACTGATAAAAAACTAATAAATGGCATTGTCTTTGCATTCCAACATGTCACGACAATTAGACTGCAATCCGAAAGCGAGATCGTTTTGATCGATTCCAAAGGTTAATACGGAGTTTTCATGTGCAAGTCGAACACTTTAGTTCGCACGACCGGGAAAATAGTAAGCAAAGGTTGTAATAGACCTGGAAAACATTTCATTTCCTTCCTAATAAACTGGACTTTCATGGAGGATCATAAAAAAACCGGTAAGACTTCTAAAATCATATTTAATGTCATACTAAAAGTTTAAACGGAAAACAACTGAAAGAGTCAGCACCAGAGAAGAATATACCCAAGGAGGATGGTTCCACTCTTAAATAAAAACAAAAAAAAATTATAAAAAAAAAGTTTACTTAATAAGAAGGAACGGCCACGAAGGTTTTTGGACCTTAAGGTCCGGCCCGGGGCCGTTGAGTCCTAACCGTCGTTGAGGGGCCACCAAAAGCTTCATATCGGTCACCGTCCCGTGGGTTTCTTCATCCCGTCTCGGGATTTCGAAACAGTTTTTACCGGTTACAAATGCATTGACACTTCACTTCACCACCGAAGAACAAAGATTAGTGCTTGAGACTTCATCGCGAACTTAACAACAGAATCACAGATTTAACAACAACAAGAAAATGAAAGAAACCGAAAAAGGAAAAAATTTAAAGCAACGAAAACCGTTTAAATCCGACGTCGAACGATTCCATTGAAGATGAAGACAATAAAAAATTCCAATATAATCCAATGATGCAATCGTATCCTTAGGACACCAAAATGAAACACCACCACACACAGAAACGAGAATATATTAAAACAATATATTATAATAATTATTTAATAATAAATACGAATCGAACGCTTTTTTTTAAATTTATATAAAGAAAAACTTTTTCGCCGGAGCCCGTGCACTAAAACCGAGAACGAATTTATGTATAAAAAAAATACACCAAATTAATTATTTTTGAAATTTTGAAAATGTTCACCGAAGATATTTTTTGGATGGAAAAAATTAAAAAAAGAAAAAGATGACTTTAATTTGACAAAAAACTCAAAATCCATAGTTCGGTGCCCCTGAATAGTATTAACCAAATACTCGTGCATAAGCTGGGCACGAACATGGATCAAGACAAGAAAATCTATTGTTAAGAACCCATTTCGACGACGACGTGAAAGTCAAACATGGGCGTCACGATCAATATCCATTCCTCGCAAACGGTAACATAGGTAAGGTTTTTCTCACTCGACCAACTCAAGCTAAGCATAGAATCTAAGTTTTTTTTAGGTACTCTAACAAGGTGCCTAAAACGCCCCACCTCCCCCTACTTTAAGTTTTCTTTATGAAATACCTAAGAATTAGTTTTGCCGCAATGGTTTACCTATTCGAGCTCAATTCTTTTTATGAATTTTTAAAAAGGTAAATAAATATTATAAGTGAGTGAATAGTTAGTTATCTTTTGCCTCATAGGCAGCTTTGTTATCTCAGATTGAGGACTTCTAGAAGTCGTCTACACCACAAGGGAGAAACCGTTACGTCTGGTGGTGGTGTTTTGAGGGAGGAAGGAGGCGAATGAGAAAAATTCTCGATGAAACCCAAATCTGAGGAATTTTCATTGCTGAATATGTGAAGTTGGCCACCACTCCAAAAATTTTAAGAGAGGCTGGCTAGATAAATATTTAAACTGGAAGCCTAAAACATTTTTTTACTTATCGCCCTTTTGTTTCTTTAAGGCAGCTGACACGGGTTTGATAACGTAGTTTGTACAACACACCAACGTTTAACTATTTTTATACAACCAAAAATTTTTTTTTTAATTTTAGGGAAAACACAAAAGCCAACTTGAAGAATGAAAATTCTGTGAAACTTGAGCAACATCATCCTAATAGTCTTACAAAGCGGAGATAATCATGGAATGCGTGCGCTCAGTCTTGGTTTATCGAATCTTGTCTGCTGTTATCAAGAATCGTTGGCGAGCCAAGGCAAGAATAGCTAGCCAGCTTTGTTACTCACAATGTTATTAATTAAAAATTTAAGTTCCAGGTGTCCCTTTAGGTAATTGTTGACTCGTGAATACACTCCGTCCGTATAAAACCGGATGGTTAATGCTCGAGCCACACTCATTCCCTGACCGTACAATAAATCTCATCATCAATCACAGACGTTGTTTTAATTGCAACTGAATTATAGAAAATGGTGGGTGTAAACCTAATCAAAATTGTTATCACTTGCTTACGAGACAGGCCTTCCTCTCTCGAAACCTACCCCTGCTTACTCTAGCATGTGTCAGTGCAGCTTATTCAATGTTTTTATGTTTTCTTTGGATTGTTTCTCAAACTTTCGAAATCGGATGGTTTGGTTTGTCATATCCTGTTTCTTCTGCTTGAGGATTTTATTTAGTCTGTCTCATGTCCTGAAAAAAAAATTTTTTTTGTGCACGATTTGAGGTTGATATAGGTTTTGACGATTCCATTCTGAAACAGCTGCATTTGTCAAATCCTCAGTTTAAGGTGAAAGGTATTTTATGTTTATGACCTTTACTTAAAAATAAACATAAGTTAATAAATTTTATTGCTTTTTGAGCGTTAATAGTGACAGAATATGATGAGTTGTATTAAAACCAAGAAAGTTTTCAATCGTTAAGTCTATTAACAACCTTCACGAGCTGAGAACAAAAGGAGTCATGGAAATTTTTTGTTGTTGGTTTTTGAACAATTTCTTTAGCCGAAATACTGCTGTTTGTCCTGTTGCTGTGTTTGTGCTCGCTATTAATTATGTGTGTGTGTGTTCTAGGAGAAGTGGTCAGAAAGCCGGTTGAGAGTTCGAACCTACTCCCACATCCTGTCATACCCCAAAGAGTGGAAGACGAGATTCCTAACTCAACTTTGTGTTTCTATTATATGAACCGGAGAGTAATATCGTATATATGTTACGGTAAAAGTGATAAATCGGGCGAATATCTAAAATTCCTGTGGATAAATGTGGCAAATCACTGAATATTTATCACATTTACCGGATAGTTTGTAGAATCTCCAACTCGTATTTTGATAAAAGTTTGCTACGTGCTTGGCTTATGTCAAGACAAGACAAAAGGCAAGAGATCTAAGCGTCTGTGCCCGCTAGTAAGAGTGAACGAAGTTCCCAACAGGAAGCAACGAATCCTTGAGAAGTGATAGAAGCCAAGCATCTGAGCAAATTTTGATTACACTCACCATTAGGAGCTGGATATTTTATAAACTAGCCAGTAAATGTGATAAATACTCAGTCAATCTTCAAATTTATTTGGTGATTGTAAATAATCCGCAGGAATTTTATATATTCGCCCGATTCATCACTTTTACCTTAACGTATATATTAGGTGTAAGGCACAGAACCGAAATTATTTTCCGGCCCTAATAGTTCTTATTTTCTCTCAACAAACTCTACCTTATGTCTCTCATCTACAAACTCATAACGAGCCTCTTCAGGTAGCTTGTAACTTCTCTTTTAATATAACACTGGAGGTGGTTCACCAAATTGTGGTTTGGTGTAGAAGACAAGCAGAAATCTCAACAACCTGACTAAAATATTTAAATGACAAACTGTTTATGTATCGTCAATGAGGAAAACAATGCTGGAAATGTTTTGTTGGACACGAGAGCAGCATAACATTGATTCGTTTCAGTTTTGAAATATGTCATTCCCAGATTGAAGAAATATAGAAATAAATCAGTTTTTTCTTAACTTTTCAAACTGGTCATTGTTTGACCTTTCCATTGTACTTATTATATTATTTGTTAGAATGAATACTTGTAACTGCATAAGTTTTGTCATGTTTTTACCTTTTTCTTTCTTCTTTTAATCAGAGAATGTCACTCTTTCAACGTACTGTGTATAAACATTTATGACGCTCTCGCTTTTACTTCGTCCTCCCTGTTTTAATGCGTAGGGTTCGGTAGTAAGACAAAAATATTTTTGTTTCTCAACTCATTTTGTCAGCTTGCTCAGATAAGTTGAGTCGTCGACAAATTTATCTAACTTTCTCAAATATCTGTAGATAAATTATATCATTCATGAGTTGAATAGGTCATTGTCCTAAAATCAAAACAACAACCCTTCGTGTGAATGATTTCTCTTTCGGAGGATAACCGTTTGGAAGTTATTCACGAAGTCAGCTTCGTGAAGACTATCTCAAGTCTTTTAACAGCAGTTAACCGCAACGTACATCACTTTCACTTGTGATCGTTGAGAAACTTTATCGGTTCTGAGAGGTTTTTGTGTTAGGCTAATAGACAAATTTGAAGTTTCCGGGTCTTGATTGCTTAACACTAACTCTGGGTAGGACTAAATCCGGGTTGAGTCAGACCCAAGTTGAAGCGATTCAAAGCCTTAACTCTTCTCAGTTAGAGGGAGCTTATGTTTATTCAAAGCCAAAACATTAACTCGTTAAATACCTCACTAGGTTAATAAATTTTTAAGTCAACATTATTCTTGGGCCCTTAATTAAAATTTAATTGCAGGGATAAAGTTGGTTTCTATTCTCGATAACTTTTGTAGTTCGGAACTGAGTTCCTCAAATAAATAAGAACAAGAAATTTATGTTTACTATTACGGATAATGTTTTATTTATTTACAATTTTTTTTAAACCATGTCTTCTTCCGTACCAATAATCTTTACATTCCTTTTAGGATGGAGTGTTTGAAATGAAACGAAAACTATCCTCGATGCTCCAGTAACCCAGCATGAGCCATGGGATCTGACCCCCAAAACCGTCCCAGGAAAAAGAGGAGCGAAGGTGAGAAACAGAGCACTTTGTTAAGAGAAAAAAAAGAAAACAAAATGGAGTGAACCACTTGAAATTTAACCTCAAGATGACATCCTTGTGTTGACGAAAGAGCACAGATTTCAAGTTGTATGGTAATATATTGTGTTTGCGGCTTGACAAAGAATATTTCTTTTCTATGCAATCTTATGTTTCGCTAACGGGTGGCGTGGTAAAATATTTGGCTCTCCAGGTGATTTTTGGGCCCCATTCAGTTTATACAATCAATTTTAACTATTTACCTTTATTTTGAGTTTTTTTATCGCCTTTTCTTGTACCGCAAACATTAGTATTTATTCGGGTTATGTTAAAACGGTCCAACTAACCTCCCGAATGGAATAAATGCTTCGTCGTCTACTAAAATCTCTTACACCTGTTTAACAGATGTGATTTATAAAAAGATGGCGGATATAAATATAGAACTTACCTGGTTTGGTGAGAGGGTAGAGCTAAAAAGTGTGCTGTTCCTCTGTTTTTTTCGCTTGAGGCTTCTTGAAGTTTCTGCCTTTTGACTTTCTTAAATTAATTTGGTTTTTCAAAAATGGTTTTGTGTCTTTCTATCCGAGCACTAATTTAAAAATTTTGGAGGATTTTATCATCTAGTACCAACCACAGTCATTAGAGAGCGCTACCAAACCGAACTGTTGGTTTTTTGGTTGTCTGATTTTATTTAACAATTTTGAATATTAATTAAAATCAGACTGTGTTACTATGTTATCTTCTAAGTGAAATAGAAACTCAACACCTGACTAAGAAGATAGTTTTATATTAATCAATAATGACTTAGCTTTGAAAAAACTTCAGAAGGAAACAAATTTCTTTAGAAAATTCTAAAGAACAGTTTTCGTATCTCAAAAACCTGACCAAATCTAATTAAGCACTACAATCGAGACGAAGCATAACACTCACATAGTACTACTTTGTAATATTTGTTTCCTATTTCCTCTCTTTTTTGTAACACCTCTAACTTTCTAGGTTCCAACTAGAAATACTTTCCTACAAAAAGTCTAGCTCATAGTCTTATATTAATGAGAGATTTAGGGCCAAAACAAGTCTAACTTCTGTTGAACGAAGCAGTTTAAAAAAATTTTTGGCACATCACCACATTAGTATAAAGAAGGTTAGTGATGTTAGTAATTGTATGTTAGTTTAAATTTTTTAAAACATTAGAGAATTTTCTCTTACCTTATTCAAACGTTTAGTTATAAAAGTTATACACTAACATTGCTAATAATATCCGTCAAAATCGTAAAACTCGTAACGAATGTTAGTTTTGAGATTTTATTAATATAACTGTTGTGAACAGGAACAAAGTAGACCACAGAGAGAAAAGAAAAACATAGCAGAAAAATGAAGGAATATTGGGCAAAGAGGAAGGCAGAAGAGGCAAGAAAGCGGCTGTTGAAATAAACGTGGTCCTAGAAGGCCGAAACGGAAAAAAAAATAACTGTTGTATAGTTATTGGGTTGACTATAACGTCAATCAAATCAAATTTTTGGTTCTGTCGACTGAAGGGTTTGAGGGTTTGATGTCGACTCTAATAAACACTTTCTTAAATTGATTTCATAAGTTTTGCACACTGACGTAAATAACTTATCTCATGCACACTTGAAGGATTCATTCCTAATAAATTATTTCAGTTGATATAACAGCTTTCAGTGCTTGCACAGGTGGGAGGAAACACTTCCTGAAAACAAAAATTTGACTGGAGAGGCGTTAGAACCAGGACAATAACAATACTAACCGTAACAGTTTGCCAAGGGAAGCACACCAATTTTTCGGTTATGTCCTTTTAACATTCTGTCATTAAATTCTTCGGTCCTTTCTTTATACCATAAGTTGACTAAACACAACCCCTAAAATCGATTTTTAGATATTCAATTATTTTCATACAAAAGTTTCCTTACCTCCTAAAACGGGTTCTTTTCTTTTTTGAGGGAAATTCGGTTTGCGATCATTTTTTTCTTTTCGACACAAACTTATTTTCTGCTTGAAAAATAAATAAGAAATAAAAAAAAAAATTTTTTTTATTCAGCAAGGAAATTGATTTCCGATTTGGAAGAAAACAAAATCCATTCCAAGTGGCTCTTTTTAAGTCGATTAGATTGCATCAATTGTAGATAAGATTTTTCTTTTATTAGTATTTGTAGATTTACATAGGCGTTATTTAAAACCTCGTCTTTAAATTGATAATGGCTAACAAAATATTCACGGGTTTCAAGAGGATCCTGGTGTTTGAGGAGAGGACTGGCATAAAAGTACGGGATTCGACTTGTTGCTTGAGATTTTTTTTTGTTGTTGTAAATGGATTGTCTTAGAATTTGTTTTGTCTATCAATCAGTGGGAATGATGACATGTTAACAAACTATCCTTCCACCGGTTTTTCTGTGTTCGGTTTTCAAATGGGGGTGATACCTCCGTTTACTAATGCCTTGGTCCCAGAACTAACTTTGGGATACTTGGGCTTCACGATTTGGATATTGTTGGTGCCTTTTGCTCTTGGTTATCTGAGATCCATGTTATTTCAATCCTTTGGGTCGTTTTTTACTTACCGCTTCCTGGTGGGCCCGGTATTCTTTCATACATCCCACTCTTCTGTATTTCACTCTTTTAGTCAACTTTCAAAACTTTATTTTGGAGTTTTCTAGGAGGATTTGTTTCCTAGTTTCGCTCATAGATTTTGGTGGTTGTTTTTTGAAGTCTTTTAGGTCTTCTTCAACCTCTGGGAATTTGAGTCCTCAAGTATTCTTCTTCAGGATGTGCTCGAAATTCGACGGACTGCCTGATTCACAGACCGACTTAGAGTTTATCATTCAATTTGTGAAGGTGTGCATTATTTATGAAATGAAGTCCTCGGGAAGTGTGCATTATTTATGAAATGAAATTCTCGGGAAAGTGTGCATTACTTAAGAAGTGAAATCTCGGGAAAGTGTACAGTATTTATGAAATGAAATCCTCGGAAGAGTGTGCATTATTTATGAAATGAACTCCTCAAGGAAGTATGCATTACTTATGAAATGAAATCCTCGAGAAAGTGTGCTTACTTATGAAATGAAATCCTCCGGAGAGTGTGCATTATTTTTGAAATGGAATCCTCGGGAAAGTGTGGAGTATTTATGAAATGAAATTATCGCCAAAGTGTGCATTATTTGTGAAATGAATACTCCATTGATCGTATCTTATCCAGATCTAGATGTCCATCGAAGACACTTCTTTACAACACATGTCTAATTTTGAACATATATTTTCGCGTTTTTGTTATATATTATGTCTTGTTCCGAATTCTTTGTGTACTCTTATTAACCCCTGAGCCTTTCTAGTTGTCGAGGTACTGCTATGCTTGTCATTAATTTTTGTGCGTATCGTGGTTATTACAAACATAGACCACAGCCTTTGAAAAATAGTTTAGCGAATCCTCCTCTCCGAAAAACCACGACAGCACAAAACCAGTTTCATAAATATTTATTTACGGTCATAGAGCAAGTGTACGGAGATTCTATATAAAACCTGTGTTCTGTTCATCCGGTCAAATTGTCTTCTCATTTTTTTTCATTAAAAAAAAAATTCTATATTCCCCCTTATTATTAAAGGTGTTATGATTTCCCACGTTCAAATAAAATGAGGACATTACGTAAGAGAAATATAAAAGCCAGTCTTTTTTTTTAGGTAATTTCAGGTATGAAAACGTAGAAGACAACTTAGAAAAAGAAGTGAAGGCGTTTAAAAGGCTTTGTTTTAGTAGATTGTTTAAATAGCACTAACGTGAATTAAACAGAGGGTGGCAGACAGTGGGTCAGTGAACAATTCCAGGTTGAATCTCATAAAAAACCTCTTCCAGTGCGTCTTTTATCACTTTATAATAGATTTTAAAGTTATTCTCACTCAAGGTGGTTGTAAAACAATTTCATTTTTTTTCTCTACAAATAAAATTCAGCGCTCGTTCTTACCCCCAAAAATTTCTCATAAAATTATGTGAAATCTACAATTTTATGTCATTAAAAAATATTTCCAGAAGTCCTTCTTCGTCTTTTTCATCCTCATACAGTCGAGTTCGTTTTTACATTTATGACCAGTTTTTGGATATGTTCTCATGTAGCTTGTTATTCAAATAGTATTTACTCTATTTATATTATTGCAGTATCTCTTCTAAACTCTTCAATTATATCATAACTCTGTATGAACCAGTGATTCCCAAAGTGGTTACTGACAACCTGCAAGGGGTCTACATCAGCGAAAATAAAATTTAGGGGTTCATGAAATGAAATTGGGGGTCCACGATAGTCGATATAAACATACACTGATAGTACCTATTTACTTACATTATACTATCTTATATTATACTATACTAAGATGATTTAAATTTAAAAAAATTTAAATTGTTTTAGGTCATCTTCAACATCCGGGAATTTGCGTCTCAAGTATTCTTCTTCAGTTTGTGCTTGAACGTCTGATTCGACAGACTGCCTGATTCACAGACCGACTTACTGGAGTCATCATTCAGTTTTTGCAGGTGTGCATTACTTATTGAATGAAACCCTCGAGGAAGTGTGCAGTATTTATGAAATGAAGTCCTAGGGAAAGTGTGCAGTATTTATGAAATGAAATCTCCGGGGAAGTGTGCAGTATTTATGAAATGGAATCCTCGAGAAAGTGTGTGAAATGCTGAAATGAAATCCTCGAGGAAGTGTGCAGTATTTATGAAATGAAATCCTCGAGAAAGCGTGCAGTATTTATGAAATGGAATCCTCGAGGAAGTGTGCAGTATTTATGAAATGAACTCCTCAAGGAAGTATGCATTACTTATGAATGAAATCCTCGAGGAAGTGTGCATTACTTATGAAATGAAATCCTCGAGGAAGTGTGCAGTATTTATGAAATGAAATCCTCGAGAAGTGTGCATTATTTATGAAATGCAAAGTGTGCATTATTTATGAAATATAAATGCAGCAACTTAAACAAAATGCTGAAATCTGTGCAGTATTTATGAAATAATAAAGTGTGCATTATTTATGAAATATCCTTGCTTATGACAATATCTAGTTAATCACGACTCATCCTGATAGATCATTTATAAACTAATTTTGGAAAAAGCGGAACTTAAAAATCAGTATCATCCTACAATCGATAAAATGGACCACAAGTTCTCTTAAAAACACGCAGCAGAAAAAGAACTCTAGAACAAGTACAAAGAAGAAGAAGAGGAATCAAATGAAAGGACCATTAACGTCGGATGGAACGAGGGAAAGAGTAAACAACCTGGAATTTCAAATGAGTATGGTAATTTTTGTGTTTGTGAATGCTTTTAGAATAACTTTGTAGACGTCATCTATTCTGAGTCGAGTGCAGAATCAACAATCCTAACATTCTTCCCTGTCTTCTCCAAATAACTGGACTATTTCCAAACAAAAACTTGAAAATCTCTTTTTAATTTCTAAATTTTTTTTTTCATTTTGGGTATTTTTTCTGAGTCAGCGTGAACCTTTCAAACAGTTGAATAGCCATTTTATCTAATTAGCAATATGAAACCCCAAAAGATAACCTGTCTATCTATCTCCGGATATAATTTTATCTTTTCACGAATTTCTCTTTTCTCTTAGAGGACTAACTTCTATACATCGGATTTTATTCGAAGGACCATTCGAAAAAGAGGGAAATCACAGAAACGGATCGTAAAAACTTTGGTCTTGGGTTGGCCAGCCTGAAATCCAGTTTAAACATGCCGAGTTATATGAGAGAGAGAAAAAAAGTTAAAATCAAGCTAAACCACGAGTAGAGCGTGCGAGTGTTGAGAGAATTCGTTTTGAGGTGGAGTTTACCTACAGCATTGATATCTATCTTGGCCTATAAAGGAACTCGAACTCCTAAAGTGTCTTCATCCAATGGAAAGCCCTATTTCACTGCAACTTGTTCCTTTGATTATTTCTTCCAAGAGGGACTGATTTTTGTCTGGAAGCTGTGCTCTGTCATTGGTCGGCTTTAAATGGAAATTGTTTTTTAATTCCCTTCCCCCCCAACCCGTTTTCATCTTTGGCGGCCCAAAATTCTAGACGAGTCATAAATACTGCACACTTTTTGATAGATATTTATTAACCCATGTTTTGATCTGTTCTCTTAATTTTTATAAATCAATTCTCAGCTGAAAAATTTGTAATTTTGCTTTCATCAACAGGAAAACACCCCCCTCCTCAAAAATTGTGCCACCTTAAATTTTATAATAAATAGGAGTCCAAAATTTCAGTAATGAATTCTTCATCAAAGGGTGTATCGTTTAGGATATACATTCCTCCTAAAAATGTGCATTTTTTTTGAAATGACTTCTTTCCTACAATATTCACCTTTTACGAAACCAACTCTTCCCTACAACTGTGCACTATTTATGAAATAGGTCTTTGCTTAGTTCGCGTAATTTAAACACCTTTGTCGGAAGTTATTTATGATTCATTTATAAGTTTGGGAAACAAATTATCTTCTGGAAATCATTTATTTTAGAAATTTTTTTTTTAAAATCCTCCAGTGTACTCCATCTCTCTTAGAAGTAATTTGCAGGACCGAAACTCACAAAAAAATTTTGACAACAGATCAGCACCTAAGTCCCAAAGTCGAGTTAGAATATTATATTGCTTATGTAGAGAGGAAGGCAGGCGGTGAGATGAAAAAAGATTAATTAATGGTAGCTACGAAGAACTAAAAGAAAGAAGAGTAAATAATAATAACAACAAGACGGAAGGTGTGTGTGATCAGGTGTGAATGGTGAAGCCTTGTGGAGGGAAAAAAATTTTTTTTGAGTCACAAAAACCAGACAGAGTGTGGACCTCGGTTCACTGGGAAAGAATTTAATTTTTTGTCTAAAGTCTGTTTTCCCAACGGACGTCGATGTAGAGTGGTCAGTCATGTCTATTCCCGTATAATTTATTTCGAATTAAATTATTTAACAGGTATCAGTTCTTTTCTACGAAACATTCTCATCCACTTAACTGCTTCGCTTAAGAATTTCCATTCGATTTACTAAAATGACAAAGTGAGCCAGTGGGTCCATCACACACACAACACACCATACGCACACCATTTTTTCAAAACTAGAAAAGAGATCTTTAAATAATCCACTCATTCTAGAAGAGAGAGAAGGAGCCGGTACTTGACTACCTGAAGTAAGAATTATTTTTCAAAGGAAATTGTATTATGCAAAAAAGGCTGACAACAAAACCTTACAAAGTGCCTGAAAAAAAATAAGAAGAAAGAAATTCGCCGAAGAAAAATGATTAGAAAGAACCGCTGTAGGAGGAAAGATGTTTAACAAAGGCTTCAATCACATGAGAAGGTGGAGTTTACCTACATGCTCGATTCTTATACCATTGGTCCAGGTAACCATGTGAACTCAATATTCCTGTAATAATTATTATTTTCGTACATAGTTAAAACGGTTGAATAACGTTCTCCTTAGGAGGGATTTACCCACATTATTTGATGTGAGTCCATTCATTTATGGCCATCTCCTTAGAATTCAAATTTTTTGTTCCTTCTTCTTCTTCTTTTATTAGTCCTACGCTCCTTTCTTTAAAGTACCAATCCAATAAAAGTGACGAGTCGAGAGTGGGAGAATGCATTTAGCTCATCACATCCCAACAATAACGTGAACGCATCTATTTTACATTATTTTTATTACTCATTTTAGCCGTGATGTCAATATCGATGCAAAAACATCAAATCCGTGTCTTGATGGTCACACCACTTCGCCTACTTAGAAAGCTCCAGGCGTGTTCAGTGTTTGAGTGGTTTTCGCTTTAAAAACCTACTCACGTAATTAATTCTCCAATGGAGTGTGATTAAAAATGAATCCCTCATAGAAGTGTGCAATTATTTTGAAATGAATTTGTATAGGGTGATTAAGGGAAGATTTGAATTTTCTGCCATTTTTGCAGTAAATTGTTGGCAACCCTGAAAAAAAGGAACGACGAAGCTTTATACTGTACTTCAACGTGTTTTCGAACAATATCTCAAAAACAATGAAACTTTCGGGGCCCCAAATTTGGACAAAAAGTGCCGTGCAATACTAGTCTATGTATTTTATAAATCATTGAAAAACTTTGTTTTCTATTCAATCCAACCCTTGGAGCCATTTTTACTAACCCTAAACTCTGCTGTCAAATTGTTTTTAGGGTTACCAAAAGTTGCCAAAAATGACTGCAAATTAAAATTTGCATTTATTTTGGGATACCCTTACAGCGTTAATTCGATTTGGAGTCAGGACCAAAGAACGGATGAGGATGACTGCAGCTTTCTTCAAAATCTTTCTCATCACTCTAAAATTTAAACAAAATATTAAAAACCGACAGTAAAGCTGTTTCTCACGTCAGCAAAAATCACTGTCAGCAACTCAAAATATTTATCAGATTGTCTGTCCATCGGTTTTTTAGAATACGGATGTAATGTTTTGGATTTGGTGAACGACTCGAAGTATTAAAATTTAGCGCCTTATTTAATTACAAATTTAAAATTTGTTAAAGACAAATTTTAATGTCTTGTTTATTAGAATTAGAGTAGAAATTTAATTTTTGGGGCACAATTCGGTTTTGAACTTTAACCCAACTTTACTACAACAATTTTTTAAATAACGTCTCCGGATTTTTACAGAACTTCTTTATTGTTCTAACTTTTTCTCTTTTTCCCGGTGAGGCTGTCTTTGGACCACGTTAGTTTCCACCATTTTGCTGTCTCTCGTTGCTAATGCTCTCTTATTTTCTAATTAAGTTCTTGTAAGTCCTTCCGAGAGAGTTGCTTTTTACCCACGGGGCGATTGGTTACCTCAGGGGTAGGTTTTCCTGATTTTCCCTCCATGCTGTCGACTCCTGGTTGAAGGAATTTTTGTCTTGAATGGTCGATGACCGTCCAGTTGTTTCTCATTTCCCGAATTCACCGACCAGAAATACTGCCAAGGTTGGAGCCTTGGAGGAAGGTTTTGGGGCAGGACAATGGTGAAAAATTGAAGGAAATTTTAAAGGTAAAGTAGTTAGAAGTTAGTTCTTCCCATTTAATATAATATAAATAAAAGTTAATATATTTTATTAAATCTTAAAGTTGAAAATATTATTTAATACAAACCATGAGCCTTTTCTTTTTAAAATCCCGGTTGAAGTGATCTCTCACCTCAAATACATTTCACGACGAACCAATGGCAAATAAAATTGGCACAATATTTGAAAATGTTCATCGTGAAACGATCAAATCATAACCGTTTAAATTTACAAAGATAGAGACGTAAATACAAAAATAATTCAACATGTCAACATTTCTGACTGGCTCTCCTCTAGGAGTGGCTTACCTACAGCATCGTTTTCACTTTTTATATTTGTATTGGATAAAATCGGATTCCTAATGCTTTTTATTGGCCCTCTTCTTAAATAATTGATGATATTACAGGTAATTTCAATCTAGTTAGTCGAGAGTGATTTTATTATCAAAACCAGTGCGCTTTGAGGAGGGAAAAATTTTTTTATTTTTAGGCTTTATGCAAGGTCTACTATGCATTAGCGCATAAATGTTTTACGTACAACTCGTATTGCCTCATAATTTATTCATTGATGTTCGAAAATGCGCAATGGATGTTACTCTAAACAACGGGGAGGTGTGTTCAATGACAACCTCCTCGTTATGTATTGTTTCTCATGCATTTCCCAACAATTAATCTTCAATTAGTCCTACTTAATTGTGTTTACAAAAGAATAATACATAGTATACTCTGGTAGATCTTTTTTTTTATGCGCTTTTTAATGGTTTTACTCAAAGTAAACCTTGTTTCTTCTTTAGGAAAGTGGTTGTCTTTTGTTTTCTAAATATTTGTATGTGTTTCACGTGTACTAAACCGAAGGATAGGCTAATTGGATTAAAACAGTTTTCTTTAGTTTCGTTTTAGTTTTTTTTTCTTATAATGATACTACTGTTTTTGATGATATTATTATAAAATATATTGTCATCATTATTTTATGGAATGTAAACACATATTGTAAACCGTCTTTGGGGTTTAATAAGAACCGCGTTTGTAGAAAGTCACTGAAAGCCAAAATATTGAGTGTGATTGGCAGTAGCCTAAGACCGAATTCAAACATATGGATGTCAGCATATTCGGCAACAGAACAGAACTTTTTTTACGCGGTTTACGTAACGCCAGCGAAAGTTTAAATAACATCTTCATTTTTGTAATTAAGTTATTGTCTCTTCTTTTTGTATTGTATTTCTCCGTCATCAAAGAACCAGGGTGTTTTAATAATCTTAAAAAATTTTTTAGTAGCGCCATTACAGTATTTGTCTCAGTTCCTCCTTCTTCTACTAAGTTTTTCCCGAAAACTCGACTTTTTAATTTTCTGTTTTGAACAATCATGGTTTCTATAGAATCTCTTAAAGTTTATAATGAAGTAAAATTTTACCAAACCAGTTATGTTTGATTTTGATGGGCTTTAGCAGAATGCTTCATTTTGTAGTTCACCATTCCACAAAGTTAAGTTGAAAAATTTATTGTGAGTGTAAAAGTAGCATTACAAAGGTAAGAGAAATTGCAAATTCGTGATTCGGTAAAGCCCAAAGATTACAATTTCCAATTGCTCAGATGAATATTTCAATAAATTTCCAAAAAATTTTCTAAACAGATTCACATATAGAAGTGACATATATTTCTAATACTCATTTTTGGAATGTTTATTAAATCCTTTCGAAACGCATTGAAAACATTGCACAAAGTTGTGAAATAAATTAAGGTTTCTTATTTTCACAAAGCATTTATTAGAATAAAATAAAAATATTTCGGATGCAATGGTAGCCAATTTATCCGTTTTGATATTCCTCAAAATAAATTTTCGGCTTCAAATTTGCAACTGAAAGACGAACTCTACGCTCAGCATTAGATTTTCAGGCTGAGCTAATTTGGCTCGTTCAAAATTTTATTTTAGATATATACAGGTCTAAATATATTTTATATAATTTTATGAGAGTATATTTTAATTCTTTACACTTTTTGTATTAATTTAATATTAATCGGTAAATTATAATAAATTAATCCGGTGAATAATTCGAAATGTCTATTACAAAAGTTTGGTACGGTTTTTAGGAAATTTCGAAAAGTTTGAAGAATAAGAAAAACTATAAATTTTTGAATATGTGTTTAAATATTAATTAGACAAATTTTTGGAAATGATAAGGAAAAGAATTACTAGAGAAAGATTGCGGAATAAATTTTTAAAAAGAGGCGAAAAATTAAAGCCGGGAAGCGATTTTTCTGGGCCCTAATCTAATGCATTACCACGTGCTTCATAGTGTTCATAGTTTTAAATGACAACACATGGTTGAGTGTAAATATATTTTTAAAAAGTTGAGCACTTTAAGTCACAGTTTTAAACGTCATATCTAATTATGGTATATAAATATATATATATTGTAGATAAAATATTCGATAAAGTTATTCATATCAATGATGATTTAATATGAATATAAATTTTTGAATCAACGTTTTTGACTTATTAAGGTTAAGATCAAATTTAATATTTGCTTTTAAAAATGCCTATCACGAAACAATATCTTCGTTATGTTCCTACCTCATCGTTCAACATAGTATCTAGTGTCGAGTGTAATGGCACTTGGGTGACTCTGAACAATCAAGAGGGAAGGTACATAGCTACAGGAGCATGTGAAGACATATATGTATGGGATATGAATTTGGTTGAGAAAGCTTTGGTACTTTCTGGCGAAAAGACTGTTGTGACATGTTTGGTTACAAGTCCAATTCAAAAGAACCTAGCAGCTGGATTTAGAGATGGCACAGTCAAGACTTTTGATTTAGTCACTGGTGAAACAAATGCAATATTTTCAGGACATAAATCCAGTGTCATTTCTTTAGCGTATGATAATAAGGGACATAGACTGGCTTCTGGTTCCAATGACACCAATATTGTCATTTGGGATATAGTGGCAGAGATGGGTATAGCTCGTCTTTCTGGTCATACTGGCCCTGTCACTGCTGTTTGTTTTGTGTCTAATCACAACATATTATTGTCATCTTCCAAGGACACAAGCATAAAATTCTGGGATTTAGATACAAATTATTGTTTTAAAACATTGCTGGGACACAGAACAGAAGTTTGGGGCATTGTCTTAATGAGAAATGAAGAGTTTTTAGTAAGTGGATGTGCAGACAGTGAACTTCGAGTTTGGAATATAACAGAGAAAAATACAAAATCAGCAGTTAAAAGTGAGATAAAAGAGGGAGAGGTGGATGTTGAAAATGAAGATCTTGATATTTTGGTATGTGCATGAGCTATTGAAATTTATGTGTAATTGAAAAGACTCTTTCTGGAGTACTTTAATAACAACAGCTTTTGAATTTATTTTAGTCTCCTGTTCAAAGTGTTAAATGTGGTTCTATATTAAGAACAGAAACAGGGAGAGTTTCCACACTAACTGCTGATTCATCAGGAAAAATTTTAGGAGTTCATGGTTCTTCTGGTGTTTTGGAATTATTTATGTTTATTTCTCATTTGGAAGCTCTTAGACGTTTCAAGAAGAGGATGAAAAAGAAAAAAGAGACAGGGTATGGCTTTTAAATTTTATTTCAAGCTGTAATGTTTCAAATACTAGGCTGTTAAGAGTTTAACTGAGTTGTGTGTGTATTTATTAAGTCTAAAAAATGTATTGGATTTTAATTTTTATTAATTACAAAAATTATTTATTGTAGAAATGAGAAAGAGGAAGATGAAAGCAGTAAGGAAAATATGCCTGCCCTTCAGGATATTGTTAAAAGGCTTCCAGTGATAAAACTTAAAGGAAAGATAAAATCTAGTAGTCTTGTTCTTGGAAAAACTGGAGAATTAAGGGTATGAATCTCCTAGAATTTGAACCAAGTTTCAGATACTACAATAATTTTATGTAATTAATTATGTTGTAACTTATTGTCATCATTTATTTTAGGTTCTGTTAACATTAGCAAACAACACAGTTGAAATATACACATTAGACACAAGTGATAAGCAAGCTGCACCCGTGTTTCGGCGGAAAATCTCTCAACAGGGACATCATTCTGAAGTAAGAGTAGCAGCCTTTAGCTCTGATAATTTAGCAATAGCAACAGGCAGTGCAGATTCTGTGAAATTATGGAATCGAAGCTCAACAGCCTGCCTGAGAACAATTCAAACAGGATATGTTTCCAGTTTGTGTTTAGTTCCCGGCGATCGTCACGTAATTGCTGGTCTGAAGGATGGGAAAATGTTGATCATTGATTTAAATGCATCAGATATACTCGAAGAAATTCCAGCTCATGAGAAAGAAATTTCTTCCATTTGTGTTACTCCAAATCAGGTGATTTTTTTTCTGTCTTGTATAGAATTTATTTTTAAAGTTCATTTCAATCATCACTCATAAAATTTTTATTGTTTTCAGAGAGGTTGTGTCTCTGGTAGTAAGGACTGTGTTGTTAAATTTTGGGACTTTGATCTAGTAGAGGATAAAGACTCTGGTATATCAGCAAAAGTCCTGTCACTTTTACACACCAGAATTCTAAAGCTTGATGAACCAGTTCTTTGTGTCAGGATGTCTCCAAACTCTAAATTAATAGCTATTGCACTGTTAGATATGACAGTTAAAGTTTTCTTCTGTGACACTTTAAAGGTAGGTAGACCTGATTCAGTCAATGTGTTTGGTTGACTAAAAAGTTTTATGATCCAACTAATGAAATATCCTCGCAGTTTTTTTTAAGTTTGTATGGACATAAATTACCAGTCAATTGTATGGATATAAGTTCAGATTCACAACTAATTGTCACTGGAAGCGCTGATAGAAATATTAAAATTTGGGGTTTGGATTTTGGAGACTGTCATAAATCAATCTTTGCACATGATGATTCTGTTACATCTATTCAGTTTATACCTAAAACACATTATTTCTTTAGTTGTGGTAAAGATGGTAAAATAAAGCAGTGGGATGCTGATAACTTTCAGAGAATTATTACACTCAATGTAAGTTTAGTGTTTATATATACTATACACTTTTTAATTATCAACTTTTAATTCTACTGACTAGAAAATTATTTTCTGATCTAAATACCATTTATAGGGTCATTTTGGAGAAGCTTGGTGTCTTTCTGTAAGTCCTAATGGTGTGTATGTTGTTTCTACTGGATCCGACAGAGTTGTAAGACTTGTTACCAAAACTGAAGAACCTCTAGTTTTGGAAGATGAAGCTGAAGAAGAGCGAGCTAGGGAAGAAGAGGAACAGTTAGCAACTGATGCCGAATCTACAGTGAAAGGTATTTGAAATATACTCCAGAATCGTTTTTATAATAAATTAGTGTTGTATTGCAATTTATTTATCATCAGGTTTGGGAAATCTAAATCTTCCATCTCGAAAGACTGTGGGAAGTGAAAAGGGTGCTGAACAAATCCTTGAAGCACTGGAGGTTTGTAAAAACTATTCAGTCTTGCTGAAGGAATATCAGGCTCAAGTAGCTTTGGGTAAAAAGAATGCAGTAAAACCCACTCCACCTTTATTGATGTCAGCTTATAAGACGAACACTCCTGAAGACTTTATACTGGAAATATTGTCAAGGATTCGGTCTAGGTAAGATAAATTTGTGATTGTGGATTTAATTGCTTTTAATAAAATAGTTCTAATATTAAAATAATGTTACAGTGACCTGGAAGAGGCCTTAATGATTTTGCCTTTTCCCTCCATATGTGAAATGTTAGAAATGTTTCCTACTTTGCTACGTCGAGATAATCGTATCGAACTGGTAGTTCGAGTTCTTATGTTTCTTTTGAGAATTCATCATGGACCCATAATTAGTAATCAAAATTTGTTGCCGGTTATCAAAAAAGTAACGAAATTGGCATTCAAGAAAGTGAATGAATTAAAGGCAAGTGATTTATTTAAAAAAGTTTTCGATAAGTTGTGATAGAGGCTTTAATATAATTTTTGAAAAATTATTTTTTAGGATATTACTGGTTTTAATTTATACGGATTACAATATCTACAGAGAAACATAGAACAGAAGCAAGGTGTTCTTCTTTTTAGAGATGCAACCATTGAGAGGAAAGAAAAAGTCAAAAAAAGAAAACGAAAATTAGACGCGGCTAAACGAGCTGTTCTAACAGTTTTGTAAATATATTGGAAATAAATTTCATCTACTTCCAAAGATGTAAGACTTAGAATTTGAATTTATTTCCTTTCTTTTAATTTGTTTTTGAATTTACGAGAACAAGATTTATGTATTCGTTTTTGTGTTTAACTGAAAATAGTTTAATTTGAATTTTGGCGCCAATAGAGATAATGTTTTGTAAATGTGGCAAACCTGTTGCTTACACGAAAAAAATTCAAATATGGCCGGGGAAAGCAATAATACATCTCAACTATCAAAATAAAATTTTTTAAATAGGGTGGTAGGTTTATTTTTCCGTTCCGATTTATTATTCATATAAAAAATTAGTCATGGAACTAGAAGGGTCATTAATTTCAGGGATAGTTATCACTTAGTAAGAATGGATTACGATTATTTAATGAAATTTCTTGCCCTGGGTGATTCTGGGGTGGGAAAAACCAGCTTTTTATATCAGTATACGGATGGAACCTTCAATCATAAATTTATTTCTACCGTCGGGATAGACTTTCGCGAAAAGAGACTGGCCTATCGATCTCAAGGCAGAAGCTACAGAGTTCACCTGCAGTTATGGGATACTGCGGGACAGGAAAGGTAAACATCACTTCAACTTTATTATTTTTTACTATCATATTGAGCTTTACTTTGCTGTGTCAAATATGTTACAATTTTATTTTCAATGAGAAGATCATTTTCAAATATGTTGTCTGTTTTTCATATTATTCAGGTGACATGATGTGAAGTTTGAATCAATTTAATGGTAATCTTTTATGAAATTTTGATGAGGTGATTAGGATGAACCTAGTTTGCTTTGAATCTAATAATTAATGCAGCTATGATAAGAGTAATGCATGTTGCATAATAACTTTCAATGAGGTTCGGTTTAATAACCTTATTATTTAAATGCCATAACATCTTCAGATAGTCTTTATTTATTTATTTAACAAAAGGACAATAACAAAATTAATTTTTAAAACATCAAAAATTAATCGAGCATTGATTTGTTATGTCGAAATTATTTTTACATGCTTCGAAAAGCATATACTAATATAATACAATAATATATTAACAAGTATTACACTCAAAATTGAAGTGAAAGAATTAAAATACTGACATATACAAAAATTGCTTCTTTAGATTAGCCAGTTATATTTTTTGCAGAGTAGATAAATTTCAGGTTTTTGTTTTGCCTATTTTAATTTTAACCCTTTGTGCTCGATTGGTATGGTCAAGGTGAGAATGGAATCAATCACAAATGGAGTTCAAAGGGTTAATTAATTTTGAGGGTTGAATTAGTGTTTACTCCCTGCTGTTTGTGTTGGTTTTTATATGGCAGCATCAATTTGGTAGAAATTGATTTTTCTTATTGGCTTGATTTAGAATTTGAATTGAATTGATTTCACTTAATTGAAGTAATTATCCAAGCTATAAAATCCTGTTAATGAGTTCTCAACAAATAAGAAATGGCATTTAAAATAATTAAAATTTGACTGGTGGAATTATGGACGATATGAAATGATTTGATCATGTGTCAATTAGACTTACCAGTTATCATTGTAAAGTTTAATGTAAAGTCAGGCTTGAATGAATAATTTCAACCACTAACATACAGCTGTTAATTAATTAAACACATTGCTTAATAAAAAAGTAATCAAGACCACCTCTTTGATAAATCGTTTTTATTAACTTGCACTAATAGTTAATTTGTCGGAAATGTAGATTCCGTAGTTTAACAACCACTTTCTACAGGGATGCAATGGGTTTTCTACTACTTTTCGACTTGACTAATGAACAGTCATTTTTGGAAATTAGAAACTGGCTTGATCAGTTAAGGGTATGTTTTATTGTTATACTTAATCTTGTGTCTGTGGTGTGGTATTCTTTAGTAATTTTTGATCTTGTCATTTTCTGTATGAAATTAATTGCAGTCGAAATTGAAGATGAAAAATACTTTTATGAAGTTATATAAGAATTTTGTGTTGAATTTTTAAATTATGGAATGATCATTGAATGTTTGATGTGGTCTTGATTATGTCTTACTTTTGTTAAAATACTTTGCCTTCTTTTACAGACCCATGCTTACTGTGATCAACCAGATGTAGTTTTATGTGGCAACAAATGTGATTTGGAAGATAGAAGAGTAATCAGTGAGCACCGAGCTAAGGAAGTTGCTGATCAGCATGGGTGAGTAAATTTGATTATAAAAAACTAACAACCATTTCATTAATTTGTTAATTGAAGCACTATAAGTGATAAGCCTACTGCTTTAAACTATATTCTTGTTGTAGTCGAAGTGATAAAATATAAAATCGCTTACTTTTCAGGCTTGAGTATCTTGAAACAAGTGCAGCAACTGGGCATAATGTTGCCAAGGCTGTAGAAGTGTTACTGGAGCTGGTCATGAAAAGAATGGATAATGCAGTTGACAAGGCCATGCTGCCTGGTCACAGAGGTCTACCAAAAGGGGTGGTGGTTGATGGTGATACTGTTCACACCAGACCTCGTCAAAAGTGCTTCTGCTGATTCTTTTAAATAACTTATTCAATTCCTTACCTCTTCTCAGGAAAACATTTTCTAAAATCTATTTTTATTAATGTTTCATTTTTAATGTTTAATCTACAACAAACATTGTAGAAGTGATTCTATTCTATTCTATAATTATATCATATATAAATTATCATCATATTAAATGTAATATGTATATTCTAAAGTTATCGTCTAATTTGTATTACTTAATGTAAGAAAAGCTTTTTACAATTAGTTTAACTACATTTTTAGTTTTATCTATGAAAATAATATTGAAGAATCTCTAAAATGTACCAATTTGATATGGTTGGAAAATTTGTATTCTATTAGGTTGAATGGAAGTTTGGAAAAAAAAAAGTTCTCAATAAATGATCTCAGAAAATTTGGTAGAAAGAAAACTTCAACTTAAAAAAATTTTTTAAACTTAAAATTTACTTCTTAATTATAATTTACAAATCACTTGTCTCAGTTGAAACCAGTCAAGAAAAATTATCAGAAAAACGAAAATGATTTTACAAATAATCATATGTTTACAATATGCTAGGCCTAAATTTAAAATTGTACGGAGAGTAATTTCTTCTTCAGCCTTAAAAGGTTTTCCTATTATTATTATTATTTTTTTTTTTTTATATAGAATTATTTATTTTTATGTCTTTTGTAAATGTCAGAAAAATTTGTCTAGAAATCTTTTAAGTGTTCTTCTTTTTATCGAAAATTTAATTTTAAAAATCTTCAACTCAAATTTCGGCTAAATTGTTTATGACCTTGTTTAATTAATTAATTATTGCACTCTTTATGAAAATCCAAAGATACACTGTAAGAAATTTTATCTTATTATATAAAATTGTACTCTTCTGTAATTTTAACATCTTTTGTTGTCCTGTCTATTACTAAATAATTTGTAAGTCAGTTTGGAATGAAAGTGCCACTGGTATTAACACTATGACGTTCAGTGGCCCCATCGTGGGACCATGAGAAGAGAATCCGTTGAGTGCGCGTGGCTTCGCGGTGGTGCCATCCAATATTTAACAAACACTATTGGCTGAGTGCCGGTGACGTCACATTCGGAAATTACTGCGCATGCGTCGCTGGCGATCTTATAGTATTTTACATATGTGGACGATTACCATTAAAGTTCATATGTTGTGAATTTAAAATATTGGTGCTCAGGCAGCATGAGAGTCCGTTTCATCGGCTCCGACACGAAATAATTTACTTTAGACCTCTGGACGTCATAGTGTTAATTTGGTAATTTTTAAAACAAATGTTGGGGTTGTTATTCTGTTGACCATTACACTTCTTGAATCAAATTTTTTCGAGAGGTCTGTGGTGTAATGTTCAAGTGCCAGACTAAGAAGTTGTAGTCTCGTGTTCAAATCCACCTCCCGTATCTTGTTATAGCCAAAAAAGGTGAAAAACTGGAATAAACTCAGTTATATAGCTATAACTATAACTGAATAGGGTATTTGTAGATGATAAAAGAATTTACTCTTATCACTTCCAATACTAATGTAGTAATGGCCGCGAAGAGCTGAAATAGCACCAATTTTTAAAACTTTCAATTTGAAGAAAGCCATGGCGTAGATTATCTGAAATCTGGGGTGTCTAAATCAATGAAATGCTGAAGCTGATTATTGTAAGGTTCGTGGGGATCATACAACACTTACAAATTTATTTAAAATTATTTTAAAAAGAGGACTCAGGAATGTAGGGTGGTAATCAATTCTAACATTGTTTGTGACAGTATCTTCTGTCTTCCTTTAAGTGCTATATTCTAGGTAACAGTATCCCGTGAACCTCAACCACTCTCATTGTGAGTGATTCAATTTGTTTTTTGGGAAATTCAATTAATTTCATAAATAATGCACACTTTTATGGGGAAGCCATGTCAGAAATAATTTGTAAAGTTTTTGAACAATTCTTAGTATGAAGAGGATTGGCCCCTCTAATTTCCTTAATCATAGGTAAGAAATTCCTACTGAGGGGACTAACTGTATACTACTGTGTCTTCCTGGATAATACTCTTCGGTAAGGGTAATAGAGAAAAGATAAGACAGCACAAACGAACACTGCAAGGGAGGATACAGAGGGGTTGGTATATCCTCTCAGCCTATTAGTGCTCATATCTATTCCATATCTATTACCCAGTAAATAGTTAGTCCCTTTAGTAGAAATTTAATTGTATCATTAATAATTTGAGATCACTTCTCAGTTATTAGATTCCTGTTCCACATCGAAGCTGAGTTTGAAACAACGTCTTGTGTGTAAGATCAACTGTAAAGAAGGTTGACATTCTCCTTCTCGTCTTCTAATAGAGATCAAATCTGGATGGCTGGTTAACATTCTTGGATAAAAATTCCACCAAATTAAGAATGGTAAGCAATTTATTTTTAAAAGTAATAACAAATAGCAAATCAGTTTTTAACAATGATTAAGCTTTCTCATATACGAAAATAACATTTTTTGTTCCCCTAATCTAATAATTTACGAAATAAATGAATATTATGCCCGATTTCCCCCAAGTAGCTTCATCATTTCGTTTGAGCTATTCTCCTAACAACGATCTATTTTTAAGATTTGGATGGAATGAAAAAAAAAATAGGTGCAAAGATGGTACAGCATCAGTAAGATTCACAACTACTTCGTGAAAACTCAAATGAATAGTCTTTATAAAAATTCTTTCCATCTGATAAACAACAGTTAAAACAATTCAATCTCCCTGTCATAAACAGAAATTCTTCTTTTAAAAGTAATAATTGCAAACAGTTATTCACAACTGTTTCTACATACATTTTACCCTTTATATTAAAAAGTGCTTTTAATTTGTGAATGTTAGTTCAAAACAAAAAATAAATCTAAAAATAGTTACATTTAGTTAAAGCAATCAATAATTGATAAAAATAATTTTTTGAAGAAGTGCTTTTATGCTTTTCACTGCATTCCGTTGCATTCCTACACGGAGCACGAATTCATGCTCGACTGATTGACTTAATTTTCCAGTTTTAAAATATGATTTAGGTAAAAGTTTAATAACAACTAAAATTTATGATCGATTCAATAACAAACAATAACAGAAAACCTGATTTTTAATCAATAAGTTTAGAACTTATAAACTCAGTTTTAAGCGATTTGAATTAATTACTGAAAAGCATAAAAAACTATCGCAGGATGTATCTCTTCATATACCGTTTGACGGGAAATTTATCACCACTGCCTGGGTGGATTTTGGGGGTTGGAACCTCCCGGCTGAGTCGGGTACGGATAATTTGGATTTGGCTGATACGGAACTGGATAAGTCCCTGAAATTTAAACAAAGTGTTATTGAGGAAACAAAAAAGTTAACCCATCGATTAAAAGTAGAGAAAGGAAACAAATTTATTTTACCCTGTTGTTGCGGATATGGAAGAGTTCCATACGGATTATATCCCTGCGGCATGGGCGGCGGCATATAAGTCGGATAGGGTGCTGCTCCTGTAGCAGCATACGGTACCGGCATCGCAGCTGGATATTCCGCTGGATACGGAGCGCTGTATGGAGCACCGGTTCCTGTTGTGGTTGGTGGAGGTGGTCTTGGAGGGGGCACTTTAGCACCTGAAAAAGAAATTCGTGTTCATTTGCATGCAATCTCACCAAAAAAATTTTCATTTTTGATTTTTCTAAATTAAAATAAGCAAGGATTTTGGCTGTACCTGAAGAACTATCTGTTGGAGACGGAAATACTGCATCCGAGCGACTGGCTTGTTGGGTTAAATCTTTTAACAATTCTTCCTTTTCGGTTTTTCTCGCAAAGCAGAAGTCACTAATCTTGTTTTGGAACGCTATTAATAACTAAAAAAAAAATTTTTTTTAACAAACAATTACCTCAAAAAATTAATGTTCCTCTAAACTCAAATTCAATTTGTATTCAATCATAATATCACCTCAAGAACCTTACCTGAGTCAAATCATTGTAAAATTTTGATCCTTCCTGCAAATGATTCTTCAATTCCATGTAAGCATCATAAGCTGCTGCCATTTCCTTCAAAATCTTTTCTCGAGCTGATGTCTCCTTGGGAATTTCTTTAGCGAATTGCTTGTGAGCTTTCTGAAATGACATCGATAACGCCCCATTAAAAACACAAAAACTAAACTCGAACAAAACAGAACATGAACATAAATGATTTTTCTATACCTGTACATCAGAAATTAAAGTTTCCTGCCGTTTCAAACTCTCCTGAACTTGTCTTTGAAGGGGTCCGTAAACCCTTTCTATTGTCTCGTTACTGATGGACGCTTCTGGAATGGCTCCATCCTCACCCAAAGCCCGCAAGAAAGTCGGTCTCATGTCCACCGTAGCCGATTTCAATTCGCTTTCGATGACCTCTCGCTCTGCTTTGATCGTGGCAACGTCTTCCATGAGTTTGCGTAATTCTTTCACTGCTTCCGTTTGCTCGACAGTTTGTTCAGATGGACCCGAAGAAGGTACCGCATTTTTCATTTGATCCTGCAAATTGTTTTCAGTGTGATTAATAAACATCCGATATTCTTTGTCTATCTGAGAATGTTTGACATATTTTTAACGATGATTACCCTCGGTAAACTGAGTAGTTCCATTCCATTCTTATGAGTCTCGAATTTCTTGCTCACAACTTCGTCGGCTTTAACTGCATTGTTGATTATTTCACGGTATTTAGCCGCGTTGCTTCTGAACACTTCCGTCAACTTCTCCGAAGGTGTTCGTGTCCACTTCTCCTTGAATTGTTCCCTCAACTGATCATCTGACTCCTTCTCTTCCGTCAACATGCGACAAGCCTACAACAGATTATCTTTCTACTATAATAATGTTGTTAATTAGCGACTAATTAATAAAACTAATATTAGAGCAGACAAAAAAAATTTCATAACGCATGCTTCACCACCACAACCGGCCCAAATTCTTTTACCTCATCTAAAATCTCTTTATTTCTCTGCAACAATCCCGGCAATTCCGTGAAAGTTGTCTGAAGGGCTTTCAACCCTCCGTGTTGCTTAACGGTCTCTCCTTTGTCTAACAGAGAGGGTGGCAATTCATTGCCGGATGTGTTTTCAATAGCAGCTGGTAAATTTAAAGATGCTAAAGTACTGAAATGATAGACCGTGGTTCACTTAGATAAACGTCATTTGTGACCAGGTTTTATAAATCTACTCATTTCCTTCTGGGCATTAATACAGTGATCCTCCAACACCCTAACTCAATGCAAGTGTAACTGATTATTTCTACTTTAAGAGTGACAGAATACCTCATTTAAGCATTCGACATTTCGTCTGTTTAAAAGGGGTAAATCTTCCAACAAGGGTAGTAAAGCGTTTACTCCACCGCATTTCTGGATAAAATCACTTTTGCTAATAATAGATAATGGGAGTTCAGAAGGGTACACTTCTTCGATGGCGGCAGGCAAATTTTTGCTGGTCAAAAATCTGGAGTAAAAAGAATTGCAAAAAACAATCTCATCAATTTTATTCACTGAATCAATACCCAGTTAAGCACTAATCAATGCAGTGGGGTGATATTTGAATTTAGAGAATCGTCTTATTAAAACAAAAATTAAAACTACTTACCTATTCAAAACGTTGGTGGCTTCTCTCAGTTTACTTATTTCACCATTGACAACTTCTGATTTTCTCACATCAAATGCAGCAACTGCTTGATTGACAGCAAGTGGACACAGTTTCTCAAAGAGGTCCCTGTTGCTTGAACTGAATTTCTCAGGCATGGCCAGAGGTTTAGCCAGGAGGGCTTTTCCAATAAAAGGAAGGGTATTTCTATCGGGATCCTTTCGTGATAGATAAAATCATTGTCTTTTTTCGCCTCTGCCAAATTCTTTTCAATTTTTATGGCGTAATCGTTGAACAGAAGACCTTTTCCAGACCTTGACTGTGCAGCTTTTATCAATTCTGAAGCATGCTGAAATGGAAAAATTATCAATATTATCAATTCTGCTGCAATCTCTTCATCATCTTATCAATTTCCATGAATATTCATCTGATTTGGAGTTTACTCTTACAGACAAAAGACTTACCTCTAAACGAGCAATTTCTTCTCCAATCAACTTTTTCGATTTGCAAACCAATGATTGGAAATATTCAGCAAGAGCACGATAGGCTGCTTGTTTACCAGATACAATGGGTATCCAATCTTTGTCCCACAAATTACGAAGAATATCCTTTTGAAACAAATTGACAACCTCTGAATACATTTCTTCTAATTGATAACACAATTTTGCAATAACTGCAGTCTTCATTTGATCTACAGATAAATTTGAAGGTAATAATACATTAATAAAAACTCATTTCATGAAACTTTTAAGTAAATTTATGTATATGTTACTCAGAACTAATTATTATTACCTAAAATAGCTTTTCTGACGAAAATCTCTTGGGCTTGTGCAAGCATCAAAGCGTTCAGAGCATTCAATGTGTCAATGTTCAAATCAGGTGTTGGTTCCTGGTGAATAGCAACAACAACAGCACCCTTTAAATGTGCAAAGATCCCAGCTGCCTGTTGAAACAGTTTCGCTGCCAATTTCAAAGCAACATCATTGTCCAGGGACTGGGAAGCAGCCACAGCACTTTGTAAAGCAGCAATATTGAACAAGATGCAAACTCTTTCATATGACAATGAACAGATTGCTGAAAGAAAAATTTTTCACATTTTAAAGTAATTCCTTGAAGAAGCAATATGGCATCTCATTGCCTACCAACCTAAGGAATGTTACGTCAAGTAAGATTTAAAATTCTTTTGGTAATTACATTTCATTATGTAAATGCCAGTTTTGACTCAGTGACATAGTCAGACTTACTTAATCCAATTTTGCTCCAAATATTGACCCTTTGTCGAAAGCATCCTTCCATTTGAATGGTATTTGAACTTCATGAGCAGGCACTTTGCTCTCCAAAAGAACTAATTGGTCGTAATATCTGAAGAGTGAAGGTCATCGCGGTTAGGCTTATTGACTAATACTATTAACATAAAACCTAATGCTAATGACTAATTATGTTAACCCTTTGATTAATTTAATTATTATTCATACATATCACAAATCAATACTGTCTTTACTCGAAATTGCGAGTAATTTCATGCAAATTTCATAAGCGAACAAACAATATTTACAAAAATATTACGCCTCTAAAAGAACTTTCTCATCCCATCTTTCCCATATTTCATAAATAAAGACAATAACCCAACATTTAAGAAATGTAAATAATCAATACATCAATATATTAATAACAAAGACTTTTCCTTTTGACGTAAAATAATCATGACTCACTCGTATACGACTTCCAGCGAGCTTTCGTATTTTTCAAACACCTTCCACACCGCAGTGTTTCGCATTTTATTGAACTCGGAAATTTCATTGTCGCAATCTTCCGGATGATCCGCAGAGCTGAACGATCCTCTTATGAGGTTTTTCAAAGGTTGCACAAGATCAACATCAGTTGGCTTTTTTAACGGAACCGATAATAGTTCAGCCATTTTCAAAAATTATTTTTACCTTATGCCAACCGAAAAGAACATGACATAAGATTATTCAGGGCCCTTGGTAACCGTTAATGGTCTCACGAACGAAGATAAATGAGCGTAGCTTTCTATGGATTCGACGAACTATTTTTTTTTTAATAAAAAATATTGAATGGAAATATCATTATTTTGGTTTCATTAAGACGGAATCAGACACAATTTTATAGGTTATTTCATTAAAACTCTTTCTCAAAAAAATAATGGCAAATGTAAAAATTTTGCCGAAACAGCTTGTGAGGGTATAAATTTTCGGAGCCCCTACAAATTATTTTGTTATAAAATCGTATTTATTGGCTTATTTAAAAACAAAAATTTATTAATTTTATAACCAAAATAGTTTAATTTCATTTTATTCGAGTTGGATTTCTCCTGTTCAATGCGATTTAGCGTGGAAGAAGCGCCATAAAAAATGGGATATGAAGTTAAGCAATGTCAATGCTAATATAAGCTAAACGTAGGTGGCAACGTGCAGACTAAGACATCATTCGTTCGAGTGTCGACCATTTTTTTACTCTGTTATTTTTTGTCAGTTAAAAAACGTTAGACGTGAATATTCTTGTGATTAATTTTTATTTATTTTTTTAAAAAAGAAAGTAGTGAATTAAAAGAAACAAAACAAACATGGAAACAGTTGAAGAGCACTACGATGGAGAATTTCGTCGGAAAGTTACAAGAAAAAGTTTCAAAATTGAAGAAGTAAGTGCTTTATTTTCTTATCGACCAGCGCCCTATAGGCCTACTTCTGGCTCACTCTTGTGGCCCTAATTTTTGTAATTTTTTTATTTTTCAACACCGGTTCTTTTCCCATAAATGAACCATTCCCATTTATTATCATGGGATTTTCTCATTTTTAATGATTTTATCCATCACCAAACGAATTTAAGGATAAGTGAGGTGGTTAAATTAATGTTTACATGTAATGAATTATTGGGAATCAGCTTTTCTAATTTTAGATTGTTTAATTCATTTAATCCATCACTCGTAACTCTTTCACTTGTTTTTCTTTTTTATTTCTCTAATGCATTTAACAAATTAATTTTTTCAGAGGAGTTATTTCATTTTATTTATCAAATTTAAAAGGAACATGTCGTCATATTTATTTTGCCACCAAACGTAAATGCTCCTTATGTTACCTCTCATCCCTTCATAAAATATCTTTAATTGAGATATTGTATTAGACTTTTTAATCTGGAGGTGGAAATTGATTAATTAGATGGATTATCTTTGTAAAAAGTTGAATTTTTCATTCACTAGTCATTCAAATCACTTCTTTAACTGGCTTAATTCATGATTTTCCTCATTAACTGTTTAATACATAAATTTGTTTGGTGAGGATAGTGCATCAAAATTAATTTTAATTAGGGGTTTAAGGTGTAATTAATAAATTTTGAAGCTTTGTGATAAAGTTGTTATTCGCGAGAAATCTGAAAAAGATCTGAAGAAGCTGGCAGTGCAGTCTCTTCAATTTATTTAATCAGAACTAGTTTGGCAGGTTATTGATGTATAAAAAAACTAATAAATTTTTTTGCAAGGGACATTTCAAAACAACAAACTTTGAAAGAAGAAAGGAAAAGTTATTAAAAATTTCAGTTTGTGCTTAATAAATAAACAAATAAAAATTTTGTAATTGAGCGATTGGGGGATCTGTACCAAAACGATGACCATACTTGGTTTATTGAAAATTGGGAGAAGCAGTGAAATTGTTGACAACATCCTTACAAACATTTAAAGAGAGAATCATTTCAATGTTTTGAAAGCATTAAAAGAATAAAAATACAGCAAATGAATTAAAACTAAATTTTTGTCTCTATTAGGGTAAAGAGCTCTGATTTTTATAATGCAGTTGATTGAAGAGTGTATAGTCATTATTTTTAGATACAAGAACAAAGCAACTTTATTAAATCGATGAGTCTCAAGTTCCTTAATTTACCTTACTTTCTGCTGAGCACAATATTTTTTCGTTTCAACTTAGTTTAATTGTTTTCTTTTAAACACCCATCGTAACTCATAACAGCAGATTTCTGGAGGATGCTGGAGTTGTATGTAGGTAATACTTAATCGACACCCCTAACAAGTTTTATTTAAAGACATGTATTATGGTTCCTGGAAATTATATTCTAAAACCTGGATCATGTTAAAATTGTTGTAGAAAGTAAATCCGGTGTTACGTTCAAATCTATTTATTTGTGTTTATGAAAGAAAAAGAAAAGAAAAAGTTAGTGGATAAGAATAGATTCTGTTATTTGACCTTGCCCATTGCGGCGAACGTTTCTAATTCATCATGGCCGTCTTCCAAGTGGCGATTATCTGGCGAACTGATGTACAAGAGTGATGAATAAAAATTTCTGCACGCTGAAAAATGTTTTTCCGCTTTTTTTTGTTGGACAAGAATACAACTGTTAAACTGTGTCTTCCACGAGTTGGGAAGAAGATTTATTGAAGTCGATATACAAGAACATCTTACCGAATAAAAAAGAATTTGAAATTTGATTCTTTTGGGTTTTTCTCCCACCCTCGAATAAATTAAAATTTATTAGATCGAACCAAAGCATTTTGTTTAGTCTTGAAGCAGGAAATTTGAAAGTTGAGTAATAATTTCCTTGTCACAGATATTATGAAACGCCCACAGGATTTTTAAAAAGACGTGATGGAAAATTCGGATTTAGAAAGCTTTTTGTAATAAACATAATAGAAATGACGCGGGATAGTGTATTGTCAGGGTCGTGGTCATCGTAAAATAGCGTAAAAATCGAGGATCCTCATCCCGTTCATTCCATACTGTAAATTAGGCCAGTATGGGCTGTATAATTTGAATGGGATTAGAGTTTTATGCCAAGGTTACTTAATTTGTATGACTATTTAATAAAAATTTCATTCATTAAATAGTCAAGTTCACTCGTGGACGGTTCACCCAGTGTTGACTAACACCAGAAATCAATAACATCTATAGGAAGATACAAAAGTGAGGCTTGAAACAGTTCTTTGAATTTATGTCGGTTAAATGTTACAGCTTTTGGATTTAGCAACCGCAATTAATATTATAAATAATTATGGTTTTTAAAAAAACTCGTTTAAACTTTAAATAACTTGTCGGTTTATCCGTAAAAATAATTTCTTTATTGGGAGAACTCGATAAACCTTAAACACCAATTTTGGTATTAGGAACTCGGTTTCGTATTCCAGTTGACTTCTCTGCTAAATGGCAGTTCAACTTATTCAAGAGAATGATTCTGCAATTCTTTATGTAAGGAGTTACACATGAAAGTGTGTAAGTAGACCTCGAACCTTTCTTGTCATACTTATTATTATTGTTGTTGTTAAACAAAAACAAAGAAACCAAATCTAAGGCCTTAAACAATGAGTTTGAAAAATGAATTTGCGGGTATTCAAAAGATGACCGGAGTAATTAATGAGGTCACGGATAAAATGAACTTGCATTTTGAAGTTGTGGTTGTAGAAATTCAAACACAAGTCCTTGTCTTCCATTGAAGTTTGGGGTTAGGTCGAAGAAAGAAAATAAGCTATAAAATTGTGTGTTTTTCATAACGCTGATGAGCAGTGAAAGAAGAGAAACAAGGACATCGGATTATCGGTTAGCCCCCCTCCCACCCCCCGTCAGCATCATAAAATTTTAAAATTTATTGCTGTTTCCCAAACGTCAGAAAATTGATATTTAACCAATAATTATTTGATGTCGGGTTTTGGTTTTTTGATTCTGTTGGATAGTTAGGTTGTTGAAATCGTTTTATGATAAGTTTGGTAGATCGTCAGGGTTTTGAGTAGTATCGTGTCTGAGTTAATAAGCTTATAGATTGGTGTATCAGATAGCCTTGTACGAAGCAATAGTTTAGGAAGTAGACAGTCAGCAGGAAGTCCTAGAAAGAAAAATATTCGAGGCGGAAAATTATTCTAGGGTAGATAAGGAAATCAATTTCAAAGTTGGTTCTGGTTGTTCCTTCACCATTCCGCGTTCAACATCGAAAAAGATTTATTTGAAATGCGTAAAACTTCAAAAAATAAATCGACCTCGTGAGATTGAAGCATCCCATGGCTAACATTGAGTGCTGACGTTTTTCTTCTCTTTTTGTTACTTTGAGGACATGGTCAGGAGCATTTGTTCCCAACGTGAGATCAGCTAGGAACGTGCAAACAGGGAAGAAGTTATCATTTAAAAAACAATTCCTCGAGGTTCTTTTTGTCACATAAAATATAACGAAACGAATTAATCAAAGTTTTCTGAACTTAATCGTCGTAATGTTTAATTGACTTTGAAAACCATCCAAAATTTTTTCCTCAGGAACCATTTTAGACGTCCACTATAAAATGAAATTAAAAATTTTTACATAACTCTGTTGTTATTGTATTCGTAAATGAATTTTTTGTTTCTCAAGAGACTAAGAATAAAATTTCAAATGTGAGGGAACATGCAAGGGAATGGAAAATTTTTGCAAAAAATTCATTTTCTTTTTGTACGTTCTGATTTTCTAAGCCAAACACTAAAAAAAGAGTTTTGGGAGGAAAACAGTGGAAACGTGCGAAAAACATTTTATTATTGCAGAATTTATATTCCGAAGGATGTTGTTTTCATGTCCGAAAATTTATTTATCTGTTCCGACAGAGCTTAAAAGATATCGATACTGTTGTACATAGCATTTATTGGGTGCGATTTATACGTCAAATGTGACAATCTGTATTGAATTATAAAAATTATGATGGCTTTTTAGTCAAGGTTGTGCTTTTTTCGAGTGCATGAAGGCGGTGAAATTTCAAGAGTTGGAAGTGATCGAAATCCTTGGGAAAAATTATTAAAAAGTATGACTTTTTCTTTGCCATTATCGATGTGTGGGTTAATGGTTGTATTAAACGTTACTAGCAGGACCGAATTGAGGGGTTTGATATAGTGGTGATGTGGGGTTTCCCATCGCGTGACTGCCAGCACCGTAACAATGGGGGATTTTTAGTTGTATGACTTCCAACTCGAGTTTTTTATTTATATTGTACGCATACATAGAGTATGTATATGAAGGAGGCCTGGTGTGGGGGTTAAACTGCTCGAAGGAAGGAGTTATGGTCGTGAGTTCAAATCCTGTCATACCCAAAGGGTGTCAAGTTCATATACTGTTACAGCCAAGAGTCTGAAACTGTATTAAAACTTAAGCTAAACTAAACTATACCCAATTATACAGTGGGTATGTGTACCCACCTAGGTACTCCTGCGGTTTCCTGTACTTGTGATATTTTCTTCAACTAACCTATCCAAAACTTCCCTCTAAGGCTCACAACCCTGTTATTATCAGCTGTTTAAGGTAGGCTTACAGTCTAACTTTAAGTTCCAACCAAAAATGACAAACTACCCTAGATGGTATTAAATTGGCCATCGACAACTTCAACACATGGAACTTTCCGATTCTAGAGGACCTACTGACATGCTCAAAAAGGCTGTATTTGAAACAGCATGAGAGAAACGACAAATTGTATATTAATATAAAAACTGCCATCTTTTGTTTTGTTCTCGACTTGTTCTTTGTTCCAAGAATAAAAACACATATGAGGAGCCTGTTTGAGTGACCAAAGCACCTGACTAACGAATTAATAGTTGAGAGGTATAACAAGCTAGAAGGATTTGAACTCACAATCATGACTATAGTCGAGCACTTTAACCATTACAACAGGTTTCCCGCTTAAAATTGCAAATTTGTATTCATATATGGATATCCAAATTTTCTCACGGGGATGAAGGTCATATATTAATTTTGAAATTCTGCGAAATAGCGTGCAATATGAACTTTATATATATCCAGACCAAAAAAGTAAATAAAACAGACGACACTATGACTAATTAAATATTCCCAGAAAGAAGAATTTCATCAGGAACTCGATTTATTTTGTTCACTATAACTGACTAAAGCTTTCGGATTTAAGAAATTAGATTTGGACCGGAAGAAATGCGTCGAAGTTCCACTACAAAGTTAAATGTTTGTCTTTTCTTATACACAAACGCAAACATCCTCGATCTGTTTTCTTTTCCCTGTTAATTAAAGCAAAGGAAAGTAAATTTTGATACAGTTCTTGGAAACGTGCTATGATAAATTTGTCGATGAAAAGCGTGTTGCTAAGTCTTTGAGGGTTAGTGTTGTTCAAATGGGCATTATCAGTTCAAAAGCTTTTGGGAGTGGACCAAGGAGGAGAGGAATGTGTTTATCCTGTTTGTAAATGAGTGAAGAGGAAAGAAGTGAGAGAGGAAATGGATCAAAATCAATCAAGCTCAAAATTTCCTGAAAGTTTTTTTTTTAGACGTTTTGGGATGTTTTTGTAGTTGATTTTGAGACAAAACCAATTTTGCGGTCCCAGATCCGACTGCATTATGTCGGTTTGGTTTTTTGTTTTGTTTTGGTTTTTTTTTAGAGCATCTTGAGTTTTTTTCTAATTGTTTTTTTGTCATTAACATTTTGTAACACCTTCTATCTTGGAAGATGATCGGTTTTCGGGTTCATTAACCGCGGTTGTTGCACGAATCCGGAAAGAGAGCCAATTGACTTATCGCCATCATCATTCATTTTATTTATTGCTAATATAATATTTATCTCCGACTGTTTTACTGGATTTTTACCTGAAATGATCTCGAATCTTCTTTTCCTCTTCCTCGAACCACGAATTTTTTCTCTCTCCTTCAAGTAAATAGACTCGAGGTTGCTTTCTATTTGAGTTATGTTCTCGACGAAAGAATCCTGTCGGCCAGGAGGGAAATGTATGTGTTCGTACAAAGAGGATTCATTGGTGAGATAAAACAAATTCAGGGGATCAAAAAGAAAGAAGAAAATTTCAAAGAATAAATGTCTGTCGTGAAAGAATTTGGTGAAGGCCTGGTTATCGGGACAAAGAAAGCTGGTTTCAAGCTGCAGCGAAACCTACGTCATTTGCTCGGAGTTTCTCTTGTAAAGTTTCTTGGCATTGGAATCCTTTCATTATTTTAAGAATGGAAGACAACAGGAGACTTTTATTTTCTTGTTATGTGCAGATTTTTGTTTTTTGTTTGTTTGTTGGTTTGTAGGAGGAAGGTTCTCTCGAGTAAAAGTTGACCACGGTCGATTAATACCATGTGAAAGTCCCTAAAATGAGTATAAATGTCAAAAAGAATTTGTGGGCGGTTTATATATTAAAATTCTCACCTTGAGAAAGTTACTTTCTTGTTTCTTTAAGCTCGAGCGTTTGAAAGAATTATTAACGCTTCCTAGTTTGCAGTTTAATAAAATTAAATTTAAATTTAAAAAATTATTAGTTTTGATTTTGAATCTGAATTGAAACCTCCGCATTGAGCTTTTATAGTTTTCAGCAATCGGAATTGTTTATTTATGTGTATATATAATTCGGGAGTTGTCTGAGAATTAGAAGATATATAAAATACCTCAAACACAGCCGGAAGTAATGTCTACAGCTTATTCAGAACTAAAATTAGTTTTTAGTTTATATTATATAGACCGGAGTATCGTATATGTTACGGTAAAAGTGATGATTCAAACGAATGTATGTAACTTCCATTTGATTATTCATAATCATCAACTAAGCTTGGTAAATAGGACAAATTATTGAATATTTATCACATTTACCGGCTAGTTTATAAAATATACAACTTGTAATGGAGACATTAATAGGCGTTTGCTTGGTCTGTATTACTTTTCGGACAAAAGACAAACAGTCTAAGTAGCTCTGGCACCAGTAACAGTGAACGAACCTACCAACAAGAAAGGACTTGAGAAGTGATAGAAGCTAAGGTTCTGAACAAAATTTGATTCAGTTCGCCATTAGAAATTGGAGATTTTATAAATTATCCGGTAAATGTGATAAATATTCAGTAATTGGTCACTTTTACCAGGTTTAGGTCGTGATTATGATCGCCGGAAATTATTTATATATTTTCCTGATTTATCACTTTTACCGTTTAGTAGGTCTAACACACAGAACCGAAATTATTTTCCGGTCTACCTAATACCTTCAATGGTATAGTCAGTATATATTCAGTTAGTTTCTCTGCCTAATGAGAATTTATGAGGGAAATCAATGACGGAAGTGAAATTGAATTTTTTTTTTATACAACAGCGAAAGTTTAGTTGCCGGTAAAATACTAAAACTCTTCAGAAGCTCAGAAAGGAAATCTCGAAATTCGGTAGAGGTGAGGGAATAAATCAAAATACGAGATGTGAATGAAGTTTTAGAGAATGAAAGAACAACAAAAGCTTCGGCGTGACGCTTTCTGCAAAGGATGTCACATTTCTTTCCTCCTTTTTGAAGAGTCTCATTTTTGCATGTGACGCTCGGTGGCTAATCTTGTCATGTCCTAACCGACATTCTAAGATTTAGTACGTTGAACTATGTAATACATTTTGGGATTATTTTTAAATTGTCGACTCTAAGGTTTTAGTCGTAAGAGGAGGTCGGTGAGCCGAGCGTTACGTCATTTTAATTAAAATTTAAAGTCCAGGAATAAAACAAAATCGATGTTAAGTAAATAATGTTGATTCGGGCCAGAAACTTTTTAGTTTCGAAGTCGTGGGCTTTGGGAAAACACATGTTTTTCAAGTTGTTAATCATGAAACAGAAAAAGCTCTAGACCTCGAAAGCCGAACCTTGCAATCAGTTCATGTTTATTGCTCACGTGCTGACTGGCCCACGATTTTCAATTTTTTGTTTTGGCCTTCTTTTTAAAAGAAGTCTTTTGTAGGAGAATTTGAATTTTCAGTTTTTTTATTTAGTTTCACTTTCTCCAGAAAGAGAAATGGTGAAACTTCCTGATGGTGTTTGAGAGCTGGTGTTGGGTTTAACCGGTACAGCCTGTCGGATCTAGGAATTGAACGATTTGGTTTTTTGGCTCTGTGTCTCTCTCTTTTGACAAAAATTTGGCAAGGAAATTTATCTTGAACGTAGCTAGGGCTCTCTCTCTCTCTACTGAATTCTTTGAGCTTTTTTTTTGTTTGTGTTTCTTATACAGTCTCTAAACGAAAGTGACACATTTCCTAATGCCTTAATAAATTTTTATTATTTTGAAAGAAAAAGGGGGCAGGGGGTTCTTTTATTGATTTTTTTTTGAAAATTTTATTATTTTTTATTAACAGGAAGCTTTTGAAAATTTCGACACTTTTTGAAAAATTATTTGTTTTGCACATGTCACGACTATTAAAAATTTGGATGTGTTTGTGACGATTCAAGCATCCTAATCTGTATTAGTTAAAGTTGAAGAAGGAAGGAGGGAGGTGACGGGGATGTTTATTTTTATTTTTTAATAATACTCTACCTGAGTGCCTTTCGGTCAGTGATTTGGCATCAAAATAAATTTGGATATTCTAAGGCGTGTTCATCACGATTTTAGCCCGGGGGCAATCCTGTTTGATCATCTGTCATCTGTTCTTGCTTTGGTTCAACATCGCAAAAAAGTTACGAGTCATTCTATTTATTTACCGATTGAAGTAACTGTAAAGAAAAAAATTTGGCAGTGACCGATTTGTTTTTAAACACACCCTCCGAGAACCGCCCTCTCAGGCTAATCAGCAAAGTCTGAATTAGGTGAAGCGCTGATTCTCATGCTTGATTTGTCTGAATAAATCGTCACGATTTGTCCATTTTGCCTTTTCGAATTACAACTTTTTAGAACCATTTCAGAGGAAAACTAGATTTAATTATCGATTTTGAAATGTAAATAAAAAGTCGTTAATAAGAAGGAAATTCAGAAATTGCGGGACTGGATGTTGGCTTATCGAAAATCAGCAACGTCGTATAAAAGTAGATCAATGGCTTCGGACGTGGATTCGGTCTCCGCCTCGACACGGCACTGCCAATTTTTTTATTTCTTTGAATTTGGTCGTTTTGTTGAATTTGAACGACATCTCTGTGAAAAATCGCAGAGGACGTTTAATTCAATGTCGGAAAACACGTTCGTCCGTTATTTTTATGGCACGAGATTGTAGGTGGCGTTAGTGGTTTCGCTGTAGAAATAAAAATTTGAAGTTTAATGGTTTCTGCATAAATTTTTGTTATTGTTGACTGTTGGTTCTCATGGGGGCTTAAGTATTTCGCTTTAGAATTGAGAGATTACGCTGTTGTTTTCTAATTTTTTTGGGTTGTTTGACAATTTCTAAACGGAACTGACATTTTCAGAAATGGCGGGAAAGTTATTTGAATCAGTCTTTCAAATTTTTCTTCCTTGTTTTCGTCATGATTTCAGTTATGCTTATAATTGGGTTGAGAAGTGAGATGGAGGGACTTTCGTCAACGTTTTAGAAATTTAGGGCCTGTAGAATCGACACCTGGATGGATGTAACCTAAAAGGCGACATAAGCTAATCTGAAGCTACTTGTTTGAACCTCACGAAAGTTTGACATGTACGAAACTCGAGGGCCCTTTTTTGGTTGTTAGTCTTCTAAACAAAAAATAAAATAAAAATTATTTATTTACTTATTTTCTGGGAGTCGGGTGTCGTTGACCAAATTGCATTAATCTTTGTCTCACCACGACCATTTTGCCGTCAATCACGTTTTGCAATTTATTTCTTATTTTTTTTCTCTCTCTTCTTATTTTTTGAATGCCACGCCGGAATAAATGGTCCAATTTGAAAAATTGGAAAGGACTTTGGCCGAGAACAACATTGACTTGTATTTTTTTCTTTCCTACCAACTTCCGACAAGTTTGTTCTTTAAAAGTCACTCGAAGAATGTTATAATGTAAAGGCTATTTTCAAACCTACATGATTGAGTTGAGAATATCTGTCAGCACAGTTCCTTGACGTTTTTCCTTTTTTTTTCACGGTTCGAAAAATTACAAGGGTTATTTATAAATTTTCGTTAATTTTAAAACATAATTATTAGGCGGCGGTGGTTTTTATATGTATATTTTTTAGCATGAGGCAGCGTAAGGGGAAATGATCGGGATAGATTTTTATCTGATCGCTGATTGATAAGTTAATAGTTTTGGATTTGTCTTTGACTTTTTTTGAATCATTTAAATTTTTTTTTGAGTTTTGTCTGTTTCTAAATTTTATAATAAATATATTGTGGATTTCCTGAAATTCGGTATTTCTTTTACATTTAAATGTCTCCCCGAGATCTAAACTTTGGTGTGTTTTTCTCTTTTACTCCTGTCGCGTGATTTTGAAAAGTCCTCGTCGACGTCCGCCTGTCTGCCCCCAACATCATAAAATATACTGTTTTACGACTTTATATCATGAGGAGACTTTTTTTTATGACTAAGTAAAGTTTCTGGTGAGACGAAATTTCATTTTCTCAAAGGGGCTTTTAAGATCTAAATAAGGAGACGTTCGGGGATGAAGTCAAAGGATGGAGTTGGTGTGTTTGTATTACTCTAAGAGACTTTTATGACGTTTCTTTGGGGAAAAAATTGTTGTTTGTGAGTGAGATCCTCATGCAAACCTGGTCGCCCTGAACTAGTGACCATCTTCGTATTTGGAATTGGTTTTGTGAGATGTTTTGGCTTGTCGACTTGTTTCATTGTGTTTATAAATCGATTGAAGTATAAAAAAAGTTTCGGCATTTTCACTCATTGCGAAACCTGTTTCTGAGATTTTGTCTAATCCAAGCGATTGGAGAGCCCAACAGATAATTTATCTTTGATTATCAGATCTCTGTCTGTATCTTCTTCAAATCTTTTAAAATCCCTTCATCTAGATTTTTCTTATGTTTCCTAAGAATCCGAGGGTTTAACTTTTCTTCTTCGTCGGTTAATTCAAAAAGAAATAAAGCGGAGGACTGTCGCCGTAATTTTTCTGTATGACACCAACCAAAGTCATTGTTACTGTTCAATGACGCCGATCTTTATTTTGAAAGTCCATCCGGGAGACAATGGTCGCATAAATAACTTTCAAAAATTTTGGATTGTAAGACATAATTAGCTGACTAATTTGCTTTTTCTCTCTTTACCGGAAATTTTTTAATTAGTAGTTTAGTCTTTTTAGTTTTTTTACTTTAATTCTTAGCTTTTAAATCAATTATCAGAAGTTATTGTTTTGCTTCAGTTTCGTAATAATTAAAATTAATGTCGGGTGTTTAATAAAGAAACTTGGGTTATGCGAGAAAATCATTACAAAAGCTTTTGCCAATTTTTTATTTTGTCATCTCAAAAGCCAAGGATAAATTTTATTCGTATGACAAGTATACAGTGAGTGATGGTTGTTGAATATAATAATTTTGGGAAGTCTCCGAAAAATTTGGATTTGCTTGATGTACGAAGGTGAAATGAATAGAGGTGGCCGAACGATTCTAAACCTTCAGAATCAAAAACTTTTTTTGCTTTGTAGTTACATGTAATTGTTTTTGAAAAATGGTGACAAATACCGTTATACGTCCTGTACCATTGTTTATTGTTTTGTTTTGTTCTCACAAATGAATGCAAAAATAGTAAAATCGTTTAAAAAATTATTAGCGGGGGTCCGGAAAGGAGGTTCACGATTATAGGGAGTCATGACTGAGCTTTGTTTTGTAATCACGAAAATTTTATTTTATTGTTTTGACCTGAGAACAAGCTGTGAAGGCAACGATGGTGATTCTTTTTTTATTTAAATATATTAAATTTGTGTTAATTTTAAAGTAAAAGATACCACCACAGTTGAAAATTTACTTCTCATCATCATCATCATCATCTCCTTTTACTCCTCTCTGGGATATAGGGCCTGTATGAAACACTTCCAGCGTATCTTGTTCTTGGGAAGGATGGATTTCCTTCCTGCCTCTTGCTGTACAGGTCTTCTTCTTCTCTGGGGATTTTAGCTCAGGACTTCCTTTTCTATAGGTGTTGGATCTTTTCTAAGTGTATGTCCGAACATTTCTTCTTTTTTATGTATACTGCAACAGGTTCTTGCGTTGATTTTCATGATCTTCGTTGGATATAACATTTGGCCAGAACATTCTTAGCATTCGTCTAAGACAGGGATGGCGAACCTTTTTGATGTTCGTGCCACAATAAAATTTCATCCCAAATGTTGGCGTGGTGAAAACTATACTAAGTATAAATAAATAAACAAATAAAAGCAATTCTTCTTTAAACAATTTTATCTAATACGCATCTTTATATACTTCGAGAGAATCCATGTAATATTTTAATACTAAAATGTATAACTTGACGGTTGCAGTTATCGTACTAATATAGGTATGCAGTACTAGAAATTTATATACTAAATTATAAATTTAGTGCAGATGAATAATTTTTAATTACTTCTAAAAAAAATAATTTTGTTTTTGTGCGCGCCATCAAAATTTTCAAACGTGCCACATGTGGCACGCGTGCCATAGGTTCGCCATCCCTGGTCTAAGACATTTATTTATGAGAACCTGTAGGTTTTTGGTGATGTCAGGAGTTACTTTCCATGTCTTCTTGGGATTTGTTTTGGATGTTTCTTTAAAGTGGAGGAAAGTTGTTCCAAATAGATTTTGGCTATATACCTAAAGATTCAACATGAAAGTTCAACAAAAACAAAAAGCTGATAGAAGGACAATTTCGACAGTATCCGTAATCTAATTTATTGTGCCATTCCATCACTTTCGAATTTGTTAAGCTTTTTTTTTCACGAGAACAAAATTTTCGATTTTTTTTTGCAACAGCCTATCATTTCATTCACTCTTGATCGCTCAAGTGGCGAGAAAGCGAAATGGCCTAAGAAAAAAATCCCTTTTATTTCTCACTGGTCCTTCAAATTCGAATTAGAAATTTCACTTTTTTTTCTCTTTCAATAATGCTGAGTCTAGAAATTGTCTAAAAAGGCAGTTCCTCTTGGGTTAGAACGAGAAATCTTAGGCTAGAAGTTGTTTTTCACTGTTGATTTGATTCCGTTTGGCTTGGAGGTTCTGTAAAAAAATAAAAATGTCCCCGGTTTATTTATACTCCGATCCTTAAGCCACGGTCTGTAGTTAAAATTTATTGATTAGTCTCTTAGACGGTCATCTTTAAATAAAAGATTGGCGTTTCGGTTGGGCTTTAAATCGATTTGCTGCTAAATGAGTGCGTCAATAAATTTCTTTTATTCAATAATAATAATAATAAAAAGTAGATCCGCACATACGTTATGTAATACGTAGACGTTTCCAAATGATAATTTTTCAGTTCGAGCTGTCACGGTTTGTTTGTTGAGCTCCCTGTTTGAAATTTCAAATTTTGAAGTTTGTTGCAGTGCGTATTAAATTACTAGAAGAAAATATTGTTGTGAGCCAATGACGCAACTCGTGACTTGTAGAACCTGGCAGTTCTTCAAGGTTTTTCTCCCCTTTCCAGTGGAGTCGTAAGGGAGGAGAAGTAAAATGGCGGGTAGGAATGGTGGATTCTTCGTCTTCACCAAGACTTTCCCAGAGTTTGGTCATTAAAAAGCTTCGAAGAGGATTTCGTTGAAACTATTCGGTTTTTTAATATTTTGATTTTGGGTTTCAAATTTGTGAGTTTTCGGACAAATGCATTCTTTCACTCGGTTGCCAAGGAAGAGTCTTTGGCGTGTACAAATCGCTTGAACTAATCAATTAGCCTTTGGTCCACGGCCCTAATGAAGAGATTATGAATAGAATTCGTGAGGAAGGGTGAAAGAACTAAAGAAATGAGGAGGACAGTTAAAGAGGTTTTCGAAAAATTTTTGGACGGTTTAGAAGCTTGATGAATATTTACCCGAAGAAAACAAATTTGTATACCTCACGTGACTAAATAAATTTTGGCACAGTTAATAATAGCAATATTTGTATTTGTGTTTTTATTATTTGCCATCCTTGATCGCGACAGATTTTCATTAGTGTTTTGTCACTTGTCTGTTGGTTTTTTTGTTTTCTTTTTTGCTGTTTCTTCCTTAAACAAAATTTGATTTTAAGGTGAAAAGTGAATTATTAAGCTCTAATGTAATTTGGAGAAATACAAAATTTGAGGGATGTTGAATTAATGAAACTGGTAGTCCTGATATTGAAGTACTTCCTTATCCAAAAACTAGTAAGATGATACTAAAACTAAGATTCAAAAGATACTAGAAGATAACAAGATCTAAAAATGGAAAACAGTAGTTCAGAGGTCGATAGAAAGCTGATAGATATGGGTATCACACACCATCGTCTTACAGAAGCGTGATGATCTTAAAAATAAAATCGACAACCAAATTTCCCTAAAAAACCAAAACTGAAAGGAGGACAAAAGAGAAGACGAAACAGAGCCAAAATATACTGAATCATAGAGAAAGGAGAGTAAAATATTCCAAAGGGTTGAAACATGGACCTCAGATAATCAACAAAAGACAAACACACACTAATGGGAAATTGCATTGTTTGGGTGTGATACCATCTGAGAGTACGAAGAAACATAACTAATGACGGCTTAGGGTCGGGGTAAATTGAGGAAACTTCCCATTATGTTTTCACTTTTGATTCATTCGTCATTAAAAAGTCGTTGCCATTATGTTTTAATGACCTCCTGTCTAATTTGTTTTTCTTTTATAAAATATTTGAGAACAAAACACCTGTTTTCATTTGTAAGCTAACTGTCAAAGGGTCGAGAGGGGGTTAGATCGAAGCTTTGTAAGCAATTGAAAGCAGACAAATATTCGCTTCCATCAGGTTCATGTTTGAGTTACATGAAAGATGTCCAAAACTAAGCTACAGGAAGCATGTACGTAAGGTCATTGAAACGATTCCTCGCGTTTTCTTAAAATATTCATTTCAGGGTTCATTTTGCGATGATATGCATTTTGAGTCTCCGTCCAGGCATGGTTGACTTAAAGATTCGTGTTTTTATGACAGGTATTCCGCCTGAACTTCGCTTAATATATGGTTTTTGCTCCTTTGAGTTTTTTATTTCTGGTAACAACCTGACAGCCATCGTTCTGACAAATTTTAAAGTTTGAAATATTACAAGAAAAAAGGGAAATGGCTTTTTGAAGTGAATGCTCTCTTACCATGATCTTTTGCTCTGAGAAGGGAAAGGTCGATCAGATTCTTCTGAAGTTGAAGAATTTGGGATGGGTGGGGGGTTAGAGAAAGGCATTTTTGTTGGCCTTAATTTTTTTCCCTTTGATCTGTAACAATCCTGTTTCGTGCCTGAAAGTCATTCAGATAGTAGAAACCCATAAATTTTGAGTTGGGGGGAGTCGTGTCAGGAAGATTTTTAGAAAAGTCAAGTTAAGCGGAAGTTAATTATTTACAAATGAAAATTATTGTAATTGTCAAGAAGTCGGGAAAATAGACGGGGAAAAAGTCTCATTTTTTTGAGTGGGGAGGACAATTTTAATACAGTTCAAAAGCGGCGGCTAAAAATAATCTTAGTCACTTCACAAAGTTAAACATTGGCATGGATTTTGGAATTTTGAATCAGTTAACGCAAGTTCTTAAGCGATTCCCAAGATTCAGTTCGATTTCTTATATCGTAGAAAGAATATCTCGCGGGTTTTTCTTTCTTTCTCTTTTCTTTATTTAATTCTTTTTATTTTTAATTGTATTTTTATTTATTTATTTACTTTCTTGGTTTTTCCTTTTTTTTTATATTCGATTTACACCGATCTAAGCTTCTGCCATCGTCTTTCGGGTTGATTTGTTTGTTTCTAAACATCAATCTTTTTACTTGTTATTTATTTTTTTGACGGACAGTCAATGCTCTTTATTCATTTTATTTTTTATGACTTTTCTGATTTCTTTTCTAAAGTTTTTCCTGTAAACTGTAAAACTCTTGTCAATTCGGTGCTAAAAATAGCCCGGGCCAACTTAAAAAAAAAATTTGTTAGGCCTTGATTTGAGATTTGCAAAATATTCGAAATCGTCTTTTTATTGTTGATTGATTGGATATTAAAATTCAAAGTGACAGTTGATAAATGGTCGTAAAACGTTTTAATTGGCTTTTTTGGTTTTATTAATCGCTGGAGATGTTAGCGGAGTTTGTAGATGTCAGTTAGAATAAATTTGGATTCAGGAAGCTAGAATTTTTGGTCTTGCTTCTAATAACAATAAGTCAGACAGTTGAGTACTGAGAATAAACGTATGCTCGATCAACAAAAACAATATTTATTCTGGCAAAAGTATCGAATATTAAAATTCTTATTTAGTAAGTGGTGTTGGCCCACGTAGTCTAAATATAAGGTCTCGTAAATCTTTCGAAAAAGTTAACTTCACTTATGAATTTTAGGGGAGGAGAAAGAAAAACAATTTAAATTTTTTCTTCAAATTTATTTTATTAAAAAATAAGATTTTTCTTTTTTGTTTTCGTGAACTGTCAGGCTCTGAAAAGTATTCTGAAGTACAATTGACATTTTATAAAATCGTCAATCAAGCCTGAAGGTTGTGTTCTTAGCAAGAAATGTTTCACGATTTGTATATAGCATCTCCTGTGGGGCTGTTAAAATGAAGTGAAATTTTCTGAGAAGTTGTTTTGAGTTATATATTCTGGCCAACTGAGTAGAATTAGTTTTTACTAGTTTTTTATACTATTTTGAGAGTATACAATAATATAAATAATAAGGCTTACAGTAAAATTTTTGTTTTGTATGAAAACCTTACCGGAAAAACTTTACAGAGAAATAGTCTTGTACACCTGCACCATGTCCAAATTCATTTTTGCTTACAACACCTTCAGATTTTCAAGTGTAAATCAATTATAAGCATTTACAAAAATTTAAATTTATTTAAAGGCCTAAGAAAAGTTAAAAGTATATATTTGAACAGACGACGGACACCAGTTTCGGTTATTTGTTTAATTAATTACTGTTTAATGATAAATTAAGTGAAACATCGAATCGAAAATGGGGATAGAATATTTTCACGAATGGGATCAGAAGGACGTAAGTGTTTTCAGAAGCTAAATTTTGGTTTTTGTTAAAAACGTGTGTGAGTGGATGAAGACGTGATGGAATTAGGCGAGCTTTTTGAACAAGAGTGTTTGATTTGGTTGAGGAGGTCTCATTTTTAAGGCATTTCGCTTGCTGATCGCAATGCTCGTATCGAACGAAGCAAGAGCTTACTTTGCAATTCGCTAATATAAATATATTTATACTTCATTTATTTATTTTTATTATGTGTCGAGTTCTTGGAATATGCTTAATTTTGGCCCTATAAACCTAAATATGCTTTTACAATAAAAAAAATCAAAACGGTCAGCTTTTAAATTGAAGTTTGTTTGTGTTAGGCTTACCGTGAGGACGTGGGTCAGCAGTGAGTTGTTTTTTTCTGAGAATGTGTGAAACGGAGTTAGGCTCAAATTTGAAATCCAAATTTCCGTTCGCATGTTTCTTTAAACGTTTTTTCCGTGATAACTTAGAGAAGTGGTGATCATCATTAAATTTGAAGTGAAGCAGAAAGGAAATTTCGGAAAGAAAACAAACTCAGACACCGTGTTTACTCACAAACTCGAGCGATGAATTTATTATTCGAAACAGGCCCATCTAAATCATAACATTATTACTCATTTCCCTCTTAAGGACACGGAACATTAAATATTCCACAAGGTAGAGACTGTAGACAGGTGCAACTACCTGCACTATCATTGTCTTTTCGATGCATCACGAATATATTAACTTCGTTTCGAAGGATAATGGATTCTGGGTTTGGGAAAGGAAAAAGCCAAGTTTCTCGTGAATCATATTCCCGGTTACTTGGGTCACCTTCCGCTTATATTAAAAATCAAATTTTGACTGTCGATGACATGTACTGACCCATTTGTCGTAGTGCATAGATGAATGAAAACATCAACGAGAACATTTCTTGGATGTTTTTCTAAAACGTATCTTTGTCAAACGGAATGATAAGTGCTGATCCAACGAAACAAATTTTGGATTTGTATTTGAGTCAAAAATTTTGTTTTGATTTACTCTCATCCCCGGTTTTTGTTTTGTTTTTGATTCAGGCTCTTTGGGTGGCATTAATTTTTTTGGATCTCATGTAAAAGCTTTGGCAATTTGGTTTCAGCTAAAATTTATGAAATGCAAACTTGTATTTTGTCTCGTTTTTAATCTTCGCTAAACCGTCTTTTAATCCGTTTATTACGTCAGTTTTTTTGAAGAAAAGAAATACAAAAGCGAAAGAATGGTGATTTTGTTAATCCTCCTCTGAAGAAAGAAAAAAAGAGAAAAATCATTATTCAAACTGTTTTCACTGTTTGAGCCAACTAGTGTCGAAAAAATCGTTTCCACTTCAAAATTTGACTAATTTTTTATAATTGTCTCGCGAAAAGCCAATTTTTTTTATACGCCCCCCGTGAAAAATAGAATCTTCCGATATGATATTGGTTTATTTACAAATTTTTTTCTCTTAGAATTAAGAAGGTTGAAACAAAAAAGCAATGAGGTGTTAAAGGTCCTCACACCCAAAGGAATCTGACCTTTGCGGTTAACTTTGAACAAAAATTTGGCGCACTTTTGTAATCTTTTGTTTCCCCTTGACCACCTCCTTCGAATTTTTTTCCCCGATTTGTTTTTTCTTTATGAGCTCCTCTTAGGATATACTTAATTTCGTGTGTGTGTGTTTATTTTATATTGAAGAGCTATAAGCTCATGTGTGGCGATTCGCTATATTCTCAGTTGGGGAAACGTCCAAATTGAAAAAGCATTCAAGAAAAATCAAACAGAAGCCATGAAGCTCCACATAATATAATATAATTTTATAGTTTTTGTAGATTTTTAGGTTTTATAATAAATACAATTTTTAGCATATTAATATAAAGCTCCTAAAATATCCGTTCGTTCGGGAAGGAGAGAGAATCCTGTTGAATAAAATTTTTTATTGAAGATATTATTAAAAACAAAAATTAGGTAATTTTTTATTGGCCCGTCGTTAAAATTTTTTCGTCTCCTGTATAAATTTCATTTTAAGTAGAACGCACACGTGCAATTTATGTTTCAGAAGTAGACATTATAAATATAATAACCAGGAAACGATTTGAAAATGAGGTCAGTTTTTGCAAAAAACCGGGGAGGAAAATCCTGGGGTTCTACCTTATTAAAATTATTTTGGGTTGGGGTATATCTATAAATATACTCAGGCCATAAATAAATTCTAATTGACGTTTATTAATTGTCGTTACATTTTTAAGGTCTATTTCTTTTTCTTATTTTGGTGGAGAGTGGTAGGCCTGTGGTTGGGTGGTGGAAGCACGGGAATAGAGAAGTTTGCAGTCTCCTCCTACATTCTGTTATGCCCGATGGTGAAAAATGAGAAATGTGGTGGATGGTATAATGTTTATGGTGTGTCCTGTTAAGGTTTATGAACCTGAGATCGTTTTTGAGGTCTCGAGCTTGTTCTTAATTAATCATGAGTTGCGTTTTATTATTTTAATAATTCGCAAGTGAATGTGTTCCAAATGAGCTTAATTTAAAACGCATTTGGCGCGATCTCACCCCCATTTCCCTTTGGTCCCATTGTAAGTTGCAATTTTTGGATTTTTGGGAAATCTTCTGTTAGATTCGTGTGGTCATCCTGATGGGGAGTTGAAAAGCTAACTTTTTATTAAGTACCTCAGGAGGATGTAGGCTACCTTTAAAGCGTTTTCAAAATGGCGTGTTTTACCAGATACCCAACCTGTATAGTTGTAGAATTTGTCGTTCTCACGAGTCACGCATTTAGGGGAAAAAAAATTTGTTTAATCTGGAGTTGAAATGTTTCGGAAAATGGCCATTTTTCACGTTGAATCGCCAAGTTTAGTGTCTTGGAAAATTGCCAGGGAAATCGTCTTTTTATTGGAACGTATTTTGAAAAATTGTTATCTTACTACTTTGTTCCCGAACCGTTGAAAATGCTTCCGTTAATTTTTTTTTTGAAGAAGAAGAAACTAAATTTGGTACCGGCTTCCCCGGCTTTTCTTTTCATGTTTATCTTCACCTGACATCGCGATGTTTACTTAAAACGGCGAAAATTTATTTCATCCTTTATCGAGTCAGCTTTCTTTTAACTTTTCCCACGAGGGGCCCTCCTCAGACAGAAAATTGGTTTCCTTCCTCTTCTCTTCATTTCCAAGGTCAGCTTCATTATTATTATTATCCGTTATTGATAATTTATTTATTTATAGTTGTTTGGGGGATAAAGGGTGGAGCACTGTTGGTGTTGATCCTCAACGTTTTATTTAAATCTTTATAGTTGTTTTCGTCGCTCTGTCGGACAGTTGGAATTAATCTCTTCGACCAAAACTCTTGCCACAAACAATTTTCGATAAACGTACTTCTTTTTGCAATCATGTCGCTTTGTTTAAATTTTTGGTTGCAAATAAAATTTCGCATTTCGTGTTTGTTGTTTAGCTCTTCCTATTTTTGTTCGGTTTGATTTAGTTCTTGAAATAAATTGTCTGCTAGGATGGGAATGGATTTTTGAGAAAAAAATTTCCTTTTCTTTTAATCATAAATCTTAAAATACAGAGAAGTCGGAGAAAGTTTTTGTGGAAATTAGGTGAGAGCTATCGCCAAATTATCATAAGTTGAAGGGGTTAAAATGGGTTCCCCAAGCTGACTGAGATCAAAATAATTGTCGGATTCATTGTTCTCTTCTTCGGTGAAAGGACAAGAATCTCATCACACGAACAATGGGGAAACATGTAAAAGTTGCTCCCGTACCTTTGTACCTTTGTTGTCTTTGTTTTTGTTGTTGCGATTTTTTGAATAATCATTTTATTTTAACACCGAATGGATCGGTAGGAGAAAACAATCGAAGGATGACAGTGATGAGTCTTTTGAGAGGATTAATAAACCGAATCATTCACTACTACACCTTTTCTTATGTATAATTGAAAGTCAATAAAAATAAGAATAAATAATATAATCGATGAATTTATTGGTGATCATGAGTTCATCGCAAGAGTTCAACATCCAGGTTTTGAATGAGTCGGATGTAAAAACCTGACCTTCTTGAGAGTAGTCATTCCTTCTTTTATAAAAGTCATTCAGTCGTATAAACGATGAAACGATTGAGTCAACTGTGGGGAATGTCTGGGAACTGATGTTAGTTGTTTCCTGTTCGTTTTGGTCGTCTAAGGACTAAGTTCAGTCGATCTTGGTGATGTATTCCTTCCAATGTGTTTTTGGTTTAGTGTATCGTCTTCTACTTGATCTGTTTAGTTTTCATCTTTTCCACCTATTTCCCCAATCCAGGTTTCAGTTTTCTTGATTTTTTGACCTCCAACCTAGTCTCCTTCAGTTTTCTTGTTCTTGTAGTTCTTGAAAATCTGTTTCGGCAATCTGGTTGGAGCTAGATGTCCTTCGAAGGAAATTCTACTGTTATTTTGGGTTATCTATTGTTTTGTATTCATTGTCTTCTTTTGTTAGGCTGTAAATCGGTCTTCGTACCCGTTCTTCATTTAAATTTAGAGCTCCTCCTCTTGACCGCTACTTTATATTCATTATCCTGTATATATGACGGCTTTCCGGGGCAATTTATAACAAACTTTAAGAACAAAATTAATTTCTAACCCATAAGGAGAGTTTTATAGGTTAGAATTTAATTGAATTAATGTTCATTCAAAAATGCAATTTCAAAACCCGAAACTAGTCAAGAGTTAAAATTGCAAAAAAAAATTTTTTTTTTTTACTGATGAAACTTCCGTGACCGTTACGATTAATTGCAGAACACAAAGTGTCATTGATTATCTGGTCTGTAACATTTCAAAGTGAAAGAGAGGAAGGAAGAAAGAAGAAAATGTCTTTGGCCAAAAAAACGAAAATCGAGTGAGATTGAAAGTTTCGCTTCAAAGTTTTTTCAGCGCATGTTTAATGCGATTCGAGGATAATGAACTACCCATCCGACAAAGTTTTTCTTTTTGTTTAATAATAATATTTTTAGAAAATTAAAAAGTTTAACGTTTCTCATCAGGTTATTTGCATCGATTAAAAATAATTAGCAGCGTCTGTGATGAGACTTTTATTATATTTTTATTTTATTTTTGGGTTTTTGTGTCTACTTTCAAGAAGCGGTGTTGTCCTCTCGTCTTGTAGACTTTCAAAATTATTTTGATTCTTTGATTTCTGAAGTCTGTCGGTTTAGAAGAATGGTTTCGTAATTGGTATTTAGATTTTGTTTTGATTTACGTCTAAAGGACAATTATCGCCTGAAGTTTTGGTGCTCGATTACCGGTTCAGATGTCAGAGGTTGGGCACCCACGTGAGGTGTTGTACTTGTTTCCATATCTCCTCCTCTAAGGTGTTGAGTAAGTTGACCTGCCACCCAGATAAAAAACTTAAATATTTGATAACAGTGTGCATTATTTATGAAATGAGTCTTTACTAAAACTGTTCAGCATGGAATAAAATCTTTGATGGGTGTATATTACTCATAAAATGGATTCTCATACGTTTGAGTTAGGCCTCTGATTGTCGAGATGATAAGCGCTCGACTACCGTTTCAAAGATCTATTTTCACTTTCTTAAAGTCTAGGGCAGAGGTCTGCATCTCATTTAAAAATACTCTCTAAACTCATACCATCTATCTACTGACTCGTAACAGGTGGTAGTTAACTGAGAGATAAAAAAGAAAAGAAGTCTCAGAGAAAGAAGTAAAAGTGAGTTTATCACACTTAAGTTTCCGGCACTGTTTTCTTTCGAAAAGTGATAATGACGACATCCGTTTGTGCGATGCATTTAGAGTCCATTTCATAAATTAAAAATTAGTGACCTGACAGTTTCAATTAGCTTCAATGGAGGCTGTAATATTTTCAAATAATGATTTGATCTACTTTCGTAGTGACAATCGGTTTCTCTCTCTCTCTATTCTAAACTTGACGTTACGCGAATCAACACCTGATCTGTTCAAAGTGAAGTGGGTCGGATTAATTCCTCACGTACAGTATCACATAGAAACAACTTCAAATATGAGATCCCTACTGTATTTCGACGAACTTAATGCTTTCCTCGACGTAGAAAACGTTGAGCGAATCAAAGGGAGTGGGATTGTGATGAATCCATTGTTAGCATATCGATTGAGCATGTTAGACCGTGAAAACAAAAATGATTTTCGGCGAAGGATTCTATTATAACCTACACATGAAGAGGACACGTTGTTCGAAAAAATTCGAGTGGGTTTTCGTAGAAAGATGTTCGAGCGTCGGAGTCAGAAAATAATAATAATTAGGTTTTCGGTGGCGAAATTTGGGAAGGAACCGTTTTTAGGCCAACGAAAGCTTGTCTTATTAGTGTTATCTATTTTTAATGTATGAATAGATAATAAATTTTTCTAATCGTCTGTGTAAATGTTTGGTAGTAAATCGTAAAATTAATAAATACGACATGGCCACCAGGGATATGTGCCCACGCTGTACTTAGAAAAGCGGCGTTGTTATGTGAGATTCGTGTGCGTATTAATTAGGCTAATTTGATTTTTTGTTTTAACACGTAAATGTTGAAGGTCATGGCTAACCTTCGTTTGCTTGGGTGGAGAAGAACTTCTTCGTTTAATTGTCTTGACATTTTGAAAGGGTTGTCATGCTTGGATTGTTTTACTTCAATTGTGGGTTTCTGTTGATTCCGGTTTTTCCTTTTTTAACCTTCTAATTGACTAGAACTTGTTCCCAAGATGAAACAATGTAATTTTCACAGAAGTTTCTTGTCTTTGGAGTAGACCAAGGACTCAGCACCAGATGCTAGCAATTGGGAAAATGGGAAATAGACATTTGGTGATGCTGGTTCTTTCCTAGGTTTCGCATATTTCATAAATGCACGCCTTCTTGAAGAGTTCATTTCATAAATAATGCACACTTGAATGATTAATTTATTTCTTTTTATATGAAGAACAGACCATCGTCTTAGTTGGTGGATCATTTTGTGTGTTTCCAATACACTATCCCTTGAATCGGTAACGGAGCCACCATCCTTTTGGCTATCAAGTGGGATCAGTGATAATATTTCTTAGTATAAGTGTGGCTTTTTGGAGAGGAAATAAACCTAAAGAAAAATTTAGATTCATGAAGCATGATAGTAAAAAGGGAGTTGGTGGTTTATCTAAGGAAATTATATAAAATTATTATTTTTGTCTGCCATCTTAAAAAGAAGAAAATTACTTCAACGGAAATAATTAGTCGCGATTCAAAAGTAAGGTAACCTGAATGCTTCATAATTATAGTGATTTATGCGTGTTGTATTTAGTTCAGTATTTTCGGTTTGATAACAGTCAAGAAACTTGATGTAAGAAATTCGTTAGAGGTGGAATATAGTCGCAGCGTTAAGTGTCGATTTCTGAGAGAAATACCTAATTTGATTCAGGGTTAGGGATTAGGTACAGGTATATAAAGTTGTTCCTTTCACCGTCCGAAGGAATAAAACTGATCGAAGAAGAGAACTATGGCGTTTCAAACCCTACAATCATTAAAGAATGACTCAGTTTGCGTCTTTTAATTGTTATGAGCTAAGTAAATGCCTATATGTCACGTTTCTTATCGACAATAATTTTTGATTAGGATTGTCGTTAGTAGAAATCATAATTGTATGCACTAAATTGTTGTAGTGGAGTCGTGGATCGGGTTTCAAGTCGGTGGTATTACGGTTAGGTAGTCGATCATTGGTTCTTTAAATGTCGGTTGTTGTATTGGTTTTAAAAATCGTGTAAAAGAAAACCCCCGAAAAACTCTGGCGTCTAGACCTTATTTGTGTCGTCTTGTTTGTTACGTAATTATTGGTACTAAAATCGAAGAGGTCAGGATCGATCGGGAGTCGGTCGGTTCAACTTGAGTGTACTAGATAATTTTGATTAATGCCCTGTCTCTACCAGCACCCAGTACCTCTCAAGAAGTGGCATTGTGACTACCAGTCGGTTCAGTACATTCTAATCGGCTTGTCGAGAGAGAACACGGTTTTGCGCACCGCGGTGAATACCTGAGTACTCGTCCGTTTCGGGCTTCACTTGGGTCTGTTAAGTTCTTCGGTTTCTTTTGGGGGTTTTGTTTCTTTAAAAATCTCGCGCGGAAATCAAAATGGAAGAAAGCAAAAAGGTATTTTGGATTTTATTTTTGGTTTTCGAGGCCCCGACAGTAATTGTGTTTACATTAGTCGAGATATTTCGGAAACTTTTTTTTTTCTATTAAGAAAATTAGACAAATTTATGACAGGGCTCATCACATTCTGTGGAAATGGGTCACATGGCTTTTTTCAAAACGTGCTCGCTGTGCAGTGACTGGATGGTGGGTTTTTGGTTTTGGTTTTTGGGTCTTTGAAGTCGTGCCACCCAAGTGCTGTCGAACCGAATATTTCGGAGCTTTTTTTCTCTTATCAGTCGTGGGTGTGGTGTTTAACGATATTTACATCAACATCAGTCATTGTACTTCGAATTTTTCTTAACGATAAAAATGGGGAAAAAGTTGCGTCACGATCATTGCCAGAAGCGATGCGATGGCAAGGACAAATAATTTCATTTGGAAAATTTTTGATTTCTTGACCAAATTTAGGTCCTGTGTGTCAGATGGTTTCTTGTTTTTGTTTTGGTTCTTTTACGGTCTGTGGTGATAGTCTTGAACTTCTTCAAGAAAGCTCGGTTTGTGGTTTATCAAGAGGATTTTATTCATTTGTTTATTTACTTGTATGAACCATTTCCAAAATGTCCGATGATGAAGCCCCAAATTTTTTTTTTATTTCTAAAATTAAATTGTTCAAGGCTTTTTCGTTTATTGTTTTTGCTATTTTTGACAATCTATTTTTGATTTTGTTTTATTCCCTCTCTGTTTTTAACTCCTAAGCCTTTTATTTATAGCAGTTGTTGCTGAAAAATACGGAAAAGTGTCAATGTTTCATCGCTGAAGGAATTGTTTAACTTAAACGCCCTTTTATTGCGATTTGTTTTATTGATCGCGACCCAAATTCACTCAAACGGGATTTTAGGATCTTGAAAAATTGGTCGTTTTGCTTTGAATTTCCCACTCAAACGGAATCTATGGGAAGAACTTAGCCAGGTTTCGTTTTATGCGATATTGGTAAATTTTTATTAATGTGAGAGTCGCGTTAAAAAAATCTGATTTTGTATTGGAAGGCTAATTTTTATAACACCGAACTGAGAGTGTGCTTCACTGATGTAAAATATTTTTGTTTGAGTGTGCATTATTTTTGAATCGAGTTCTTAAGAAGTGTGAATCATAAAATGGATAGGGGACTAAAATGACTCGAAATTCGCGTTACAAAAAGACCTTACTTTACATTAAATAGATAAGGAAAGATTATTTAACATTCAAATTTGATAACGCGTAAAACGAGACCTTGGTTTATTAAAGGCGTCCATTAAAACTTCAGGATTATGGTCCTCACAAAAGTTCTTAATTTGAAATTAATTCATTTTAAAATTCTTCCGCTTTTAGAGTCGGAGAAGTTGAAATTAATTAGTGTATATGTATAAGACATGGAACGATCATTAGATCGTGTTCTTTTGGGTGAACCTTGTTAGATCTTGTTTGTAGTGACAGTTGTTTTGACAGATTTTGGTCTTCTATTGTTAAAAAAAAAGATTTTGTGCTGAGGAATTGTGTTAAGTCTAAAACGGGTGTTATGGGGCTCCTTGTTTAATCCATCACTTGGGAGATGAAGAAGTGAATGGTTCATCACTTAGAAGTCGACCTTTTCCCTCTGATTACTGTTTTCAAAGCATAAAATGGTAATTTTATAAAAGAGAGAGATAACATTTACTTTCACCAGTCGTAAAAATAGCATCCATCGCGGCCTTCATTGAGAATCTCCTCCACAGGTGTGGATTCGGATTCCTTTCACTAGACTGAAGATCCTCCTGCAATTTAATAATCCCACTCGTTGAATTACTAATTAGTTGTTACGCAATTACACATCACACAGCTGTGAAAAACTCGGCGCGCTTGTTTAATTAAGCACTATCCCAACGTATAGATTAGAATTCGTTTGAAAACCTCAAAACAATTTTTCTTTCCCTTCGTCGAAGCGCCATCTTGAACGTTCGAACGTTCCGTCGATTGAGTTTTACGCAATGGTTTTCCAGGTGAAGAATGTCAATAAAAAGACGTAACAGCTACGGCGAAGATGGATGGACTAAGTGAAATCGATTTCGATTTACATTTGCCAATATTAATAAACATTTGGAAGAAAGCACACCGATTTCGAATTTGTTATTTAATAATCTGAGTTTGCTTACGTAAAGGAATCACACTTGCTTTAAAGAGAATTAGGGCAGAATAACATTTTATCGTTTGGAAACACAAAACCAAAAGTGTTCGAGAAAGCTGACTCGTGTTTTTGCTGATTTGGGTGGGTGGCTTGAGGTTTATTTCAGTTAAGAGGCTTATGGAGATTGTTAGGCGCGCTTATATCCGAAACCACTTTAATCAATTTATTGCTTATTTTATTTTTTCAATCGTGTCTGTGACGGTCAGGTGTCTTCTTTCAGTAGATATGAGGTCATTAGTTCAAATTATTCTTCATCGTTGATGACTTCTGGATGTCAATTTAGCAATGTCTTTGATTGTTAGTGTCTGAGTTAGGTGGATTGATGTGACAATGCAATGTAAAATAATATCTATAAAATTAGCGTATATATATATATATTATACGATTTCTATTATATGTAATTTGCTGACTTTTTCCTATAAGTCTCATCACGTCTTCATGGAAGTCTCTGTGACTTGTTTGCTACATGTTTAAACATGTCTGAGCGTGTTGCTGTCATCACCACACCCTTAGTTTTGTCTAAGTTGATGATTCTCTTTGAATAAATACAGTATACCTTATATATATTATTAGTATATTGTATACCTTTAGATATGGAATGTCAAATCAGTGGCAGGTGGCCTGAATGTGGGTCTCGAGGTTGATCTCATTTGGTTCATGATCTAAAATAAAATGAAGATGGGTCACTTCGAGGAGAGATCGAAAACGATCATAATTATATGATATTTTATAAAAGCCTCATTTCATAAATAATGCACACTTGTGGAGGAGAAAAATTTACAATAATTTTGGCTAAGGATGTCAAACCGGTTGACTTTCGTGCCACAGTCATGACCCACCATAGTTCAGCATACAATGAGAACAGGACAAGGTACATACGATGTACGGTACATACAAGGTACGAGAACATCTACACAATGGCATACACAATCCTAATTCTCATTTTAAGGAAATCAGTTTCTAAAAAAATTTTTGAAGTGGTCCTTGTGAACGATCCTTTTTTTTGCATATCTAGTTTGAGAGCCCTACTTTAAAGAACCCTGCTTCCGCATTACGTAGGACCTATTATCGCTCATTGCTAAAAAAAAGTTTCAGTTATTCATTGTTCATAAAGCAATCGGATTATACAAATCTTTGTTAACTTTTTTGTTTTCATAATTTGTACAAAGAAAAAGCGTGGACGAGGAATGGAATCCACGTCTGATGACCCACTTTTAAGGTATTCAAGGCGCCCAAATGTTTGGTTTGCATTCTATTTAAAACCGTCGAGCTGATAATAGTGAAATTCGTACGGCATTCCTTACATAATTCGTCTGTCGAAAATAGACTTCACTTCTTCCAAGCGAGAGTTTTGGTTTTTTAAATTACCATTTTGGAAAGTTTTGCGTTTTATTGGAAAGGTTTTGGTTTTTCACTGACACGCGTCAGAGGATGTGATTGAAACTTGCGTTCTGTGGGTTAGAAATTGTCTAAGATTTGAGGTGATGGAGTGAGTCATTTTGGTTTGATGAGCGCCATCACCTCTCTCACTTAAGACTTCTTCTACGATCCAAAAGACTTGTTTGTCCTGAGCTTATCGATATCCGGTTTTTGAGTCTGTTTTGTTTGTAATATTGCTGTTCAACCTGTTTTCTGTCTTTTGAGGTTAAAATAATAAAATTTTCACTCATTTTAAGTACCTGATGAGTTTATCGTCGTACTCGCTTCTATGTCGCACAGTTTGGCGCGAAGTTTCGTTTCTTTTCTGTCGCTTACAAGCCTGGATCTTGTTAGAAATATTTAACAGAGCCCACGCCCTTGATTGGGTGTGGTAGCAGCCCCATCACTAGCTAATACCATGAAGGTTAAACAATTCTCTTTTACTAATTCTCATGTAGAGCAGAAACAAAACCCTGGAGAAGAGTGCGGGAGGAAGGGGGGGGGGGGCTGGAGTGAGTGGGAGACTGTTATTTCCGCCTTTTTTGGAACAGCTCTAAACCAATTTCAGGTATCAAATTTGTATTCGGTTTTTAGGAGCGCCACTGGATATTAGTGACATATCTTACGCATGATGAAACTGTATCGGAATATTGTAATTTCAAAAATCAATTTTCGTTTGGAATTGTAAAAGGGGCGGATCGCCGAAACGCCCTTTGCCTTTGTGTTGTAATTTGATTCCAGTTTTTCTTATTATCTCTAACTTGCTTGAGGAGGTTTGTCAAGCTTTATAGTAATTATGAAGTATTTAAGTGGTTCGATTATGATTTCTCAAGTGAAATTCTTTTTTTAAATGTTGACACTGTTGCGCAAAACCTTTTCTTTTAGCACCCCAGAATGAATCTTATCTCTGAATAGATGTACCTGAAAGAAAATAAAAGAAGTCGGTAGTTAACATGAAAAGCCGTGATTAATTCAGGTTGAAGTGTGTGATTGATTATGGGATAAAGAGAAAACCTTTTTTCTCGTTGAGCGCGATTGACCTTTGTCCATGGGCTTTGGTTAGTCGTGACGTAAAATACCAGTTACGATAAGGTTTGCGCTTTGGTATTTAGAACAGGATTTGAGTTTGAGAGGTGTTAGTAAGCTTCAAAGGCCGGCAGAACCTGGTTTTATGGAAATGAAAATGTTTACAAGAGTTGTTTAGACGCATCGTTGTCTGCTCGAGTGGATGAATATGAAAATGAAACTTATTTGTGAGAGACGCGTAAAGGAATTTCTCGTCAGACGTCGCCAAGTTTTTTTTTCTCACCTGGTCTTTCACTGCCTCCCGGTTTGCCCGTGAAATAAATCAATGAACACGTTTAAATGAAGGATAAACAAAACAGCTTTCCAGCAATGTTTAAAAATATTTTGGCGCGGTTCAAAAATAGTATAAACATCGTGACCCTGTGTGTTGTAGGCCTTTTGAAATCATCGCATTAATTAAAATTTTCCTCTGTTTACAGACGATGTCGACTACGACCACGACGGTCAAGACGACGCCTTCAAAACTCTACGGAAGGGATTTGTCACAGTACGATGAGATCGACGTGGACGAACTCCTTTCTCAATTAACACCAGAGGAGATAAATCTGTTAGGTGAGACAAGATCATTTGAAAAATAGGAATTATTCATCCCACAAGAATTCACCAAACAATAAGCCGATATTCACTGCCTACACCAAAACCTTTCATGATGTCAGGTCTCGGAGTTTAAAAGACCATTAATATAACGCGAACATAGTCGAGGGTAAACAGCTAGAACCATTCTTCAATTAAGAAATATCTGAAAATGTTGGCTTTGGTTGTTTTAGAGATAGTTGTGAGCTCCCTTGAGCTTTACGACTCATCTAAATCAGAAGTTTTAGTCTTTGGCTAGCGGCCATATTTTCCTTATAGTCTATTGCGGTGGTGTTGCCACGGGTTTCGTTCCTTGAAAAAAAAATTTTTTTTCTACAGTACGTCTTTGTCTTCTGCTTCTCGAAGCACGTTCCTGTCTTTCTCTCAGTCACTTTTAATTGACCCGAATTAGGAATGTTCGTCAAAGAATGCAGTCATCATATCGTAGACTTACCTCATTGATTGGAAAATTGGGATGACACTGTCTTCCTTTTATGGTGACCATTTTCTCTGCGGGAGGGGGGTCATTAAAACGGCAAGATGTCCTCTCTGTTTTTTCTTTAATTTGCAGTTTTTCTCCCGAAAACCTTGATTTAAGTTCAAGGTGTTTTGCGACGATGAAAGTCAGCCAAAAATCGTTTGAGCAAAGTGTACAAGTCTCGACAATTTTTTAATGATTGGAATTCGTAAACACTCGTCTCGAAAATTTATCTCTGTATAAAAAGGAAGAAAAAAAAAATTGAGAGCGTGGGCCAAATTTTAATTACGGCATTTACTATTCGCAATAGTGAATAAGGGATTTCTCAATAGATATCCCTCACTTTTGTAGTGAAAATGTCAGTGAATTCATTACAAGCTCATCTCGAAGTTGATGAATTCACGCGTGTTCGTTTTTTTTCCATTGTTCTCTCTTTCTTTTTTTGGGGAGCGTATTTTTTGCTCTGTGCAGACAAAGCCCGAAGTCAGAGTTTGATTTAATTAAAAATGACGAAGGTCGATTTGCCGCAAAAGTCGAATTTAACCTCACCGTCGTCTCTCTTTTATTTATTTATTTATCAAACAACGTAAGTTTCAAAAGGTCGTGACAATAAAAATAAACCGCCCTTTTATTTTGAACCACTTGACATGAGGCTGGTGTCGCCTTGTGGGACTTAAAATGTCTTGTTCTGAAACCCGAATACCGATATTTATCTTAGGTAATCATATGTTACGACGGATTTGACCTTGAATACAGGCAGAGAAAGTTTTACGAGATTGTCTGGAACAGCATCTCGCGTCGGTTTTGATACCATTTTTAGGCGTTACGTAACGAAATTTGTTGTGAAGTTCGCGGAGTCACCGTGTCCTTCTGTGTCTTTATTTGCAGTTTTGATATTTTTCTAAAAATGTTTTTCATTGTCGATAAATCCTTTAAACGGAATTCTTCGGAACATAAAAGCGCGATGAAATGGTAACATCGATAAGACACGATTGGTCAAAGGTTACTCTTCCTTTGTTTTTAATTGGTCGTTTCGTTATACTTTCAGCGAAAGAAGTTGATCCTGATGATAATCTTCTGCCTCCGTCTCAGAGATGCAGTTATGAATGTGATAAGGATCCCACCGGTCCTTTGGACAGAAAGAAGCTGATCGAGCATATAAATAAGCAGGCTTTGGAAACACCCGACAAACCCGAAATCAAACCTTACGTACCTGGAGTCGTAAGGGGAAAGAAAGTATGAAGGATGATGATCATTTTTGAGCTAAAAATTTGTTTTATCGAATCTGAGCTTTTCAACAAATTTTTTCTTTTCGTAGTGGGTACCACCTCCACCTACAGCTAGCCAGTTGAACATTGACGAACAGATCAGTATTGATTTGGGTGACGAGTATGAACAAGCTTTAGCCGACGCCACACAAGAAGAGATTATTGATTTAGCAGGTTTGGATATTATTCTTCGGTGATTTGTGAAATGGGATCATCTCTTCTGCAAGTGCTCACGGTTTCGGTTTTCTATTTCAGCTATTCTCGGATTTCACTCGATGATGAACCAGGATCAGTATCACGCTTCACTTTTGAACAAGGGACAACCCGTTGGCTTAGGCTGGGACGGAATCACAAAGGCTTCAAAACCCAAATTCTTTCCTCAGGATCCTCCAAACACCACGGACGTCGATAAAACAATCGCACAAGTCAAAGCAGATGATCCCTCATTGACGAATCTAAATTGGAACAATATTAAAGTGAGTTTCTGGTTGAGGACTTGGTATAAAGTGAGATTTCCGTTTTGATTGTCGGAAGAGTAAAATTTGTTTCTTTCTCTCTCTGCAGAATATTTCCGACGAAAAATTCGAACAGTTATTCGATGCCCTTAGGCCAAACACACATTTGGAAATCTTAAGTCTGACTAATGTAGGAATGACAGATCACGTGGCATTGAAACTAGCAGACGCTCTTGAGCAAAACAACACTCTAAGAGTAATTAAGTAAGTTTCGGCTTTAAGGTCTTTTTATGATTTTAGTACCTTAATGACCATTATTGGGTTTGACGTGAAGGATGTGAGTTGGTATGATGGATCCATTAATCCGTTTTCTCTTGCCGTTAGTTCTTTTAAAATCCCCTCGTGTGGGGGAGGAGATGCTGTCATCTTCTAGAAGACTAACTCCGTGTTTTCGTTTTGTCCACAGCATTGAAACAAATTTCATCAGTCCCAGCGTTATAGTTAAACTAATAAAAAGTCTTCTGAAGACGAAAACAATCGAAGAATTCAGGGCTTCAAATCAAAGGAGTCAGATACTCGGTAACAAAATAGAGATGGAAATAACGGATTTGGTGGAGCAGAACCCAACCTTGCTCAGGCTTGGCCTACACCTGGAGTACAACGATGCACGACAGAGAGTCGCGACTCACCTCCAAAGGAACATTGACAGAAGTAAGTGGATCGTATCGTATCTTGGCGTATTAATCACATCATTCAGTATCTTTTCAGGATCATTTTGGTTAATTTATGAATTTTTTTTTCGCGCGTTTTTCAGTATACTCGACGCTAATCATTTGTTTATTTGTTTATTCGCCAGTCGACAGACGGGAAGATATGGTTGATGTCCGTAAACAAAAAATTTTTTTTTTACAGTTTGCTATTTTCTGTAATGATCTACGTGTAAGGCCAAGTCAAATTATCGCGCTATAAATTTTTGTTTCAAGGGCGAATTTGTTTTTCCGCTTTGTCTACTTCCAGGGTGTCAGCAAATCAAATTTGAAATTTTTGGTTTCAGGACGGAGGAGGAAGAGTCACAATTATCTTATAAACGATTTTCCATTGCTATAGTTTACCTCCGAGAGTAAGGACTCTTGTCTAGTTTATAGTCTCGCTAAATGTTTAGGGATAGTTCCAGTCGCCTCTTTCTATATATTCAGAAGACAATTATGAGGAGGCGTTGACGTCATTTTTACGAAAATGATCTATCATCCTTTGACGGTTGACTGTTTTCTGTGGTAATTGAGTTTTGACGGAAGTGATACCCGTTTAGATTTGTATCTTGATGTCGATTTGTTCAAATAGGAACGGACAAACTGACTTGATTTTGTGGTTTATGAGATCAGTACAGGACGTGCAATCGATCTGTATGTTCCTGTTTTTGTAAATTTGTTTCGATTCCTTGTTTATTTTCATTTTTCTCTCTCTCATTTATCTTTTTTTTTGAACGTCTGTTCCGCTCTGCGCCTATTTTAGAGATTAATCAGCGATAAGAATTTTACTTGAAGGTGATAGAGCAGGCTACGTGAGATTATGTTAGTCATTAAGCTTGTTTACAATCCATTTGGGAAGTATGCGAAAGATATAGCACTTGAGATTTGGTTAATATTCTTTTAGGATTATTTAGTCGTGGAAGAAGATATTAGTCACTCAGTTAGTACCCCGAAGAGGTGTTTTGATTTTTAAGAATAGAAATCTTGAAACCGGTTCCCAAGATTTTCAAAAAAAAAATCTTTTCTCCCTCAATTAAAAATAATCCTTGATAACCAGAAGTTGAAATCCTTTGATTTCAATGTCACTTGGCAGCGGAAACTAATTAGTTATTTGAAAATAAATTCTAAAACTAAAAATAAATTTTTAAACATATAGATCCCTGATAAAGTTATTTTCATGCAATCAAATCTCATAAATTTCTTTTTTTTTGTAATTTAATTTAATTTAAATGTCGTAGACGTTGTCCGTTTGGGACAATTTAAGAGTTTTTGGTTTTTCAAATTTGGACGGGAAACAGTTAAGAGATTTGTTTTATTGCTGCGATATTCGATCATGATGCATGGACGACATTTTGAATGACTCGTGTTTCGGGGATTCCCTTCAAAATCCTTTTTTTTCGTTTATATATATACTCGGTTTGTTGATTTGTTTTTAGAATTTTTTTGGGGGTGGTGAGATCTTTGAAAATAGGTTTATCGTGGGTTTGGTTATAGTGAGCTTTGAGATTTTTGCTGTTGTGTTGGTAATTTTAAACTTTTGGGTGTTATGCCGCGTCAACTTTTTTTTAAAAAAAATGCGGGGATGTTTGTAATTTTTGATTCCTGTACAATGGAACCTCTCGTGATGAGTTTAATTCGTTCCGGAGTTTTACTCGTTATGCGAAACAATTTTTCCGTATAAATTAACGTAAAGTAGGATGATGCGTTCCAGGCCGAATAAAAATTGTCGGGGGATGCCCCATTTACGTGGCGCTCATCATGTCACAAATTGCTCGTTGTGAGAGACATTTTATTTGCAAATTTCTCGCTATAAGAGGCATTCGTTAAGAGAGGTTCCGCTGTATTTCTTTTAGTGTTTCAAAAATTTGACGCGGTGTTATAGCCAGGGGTTTAACGTTACTAACACCCATACGCTGTCGTCTTTCTCCTTTTTTCTTCACGATCACCTTGTAAGAGTTTTTAATTTAAATAAAAATTTGTTTTTCGAATGGGACGTTAAGAAGCTCGACAGAACTCGGCCCGGTTCAATGTTGCCATAGGATCTTCATCGGAACGTCCTTTCGAAATAATCGAAGAACCTTCCGGAGTGACAGATAATCCGTTCAATTGATAATACCGTTTCTTATGTATGTACTCTCTCCAATCTCTCATTCTTCTTCTTCTTCTTCTTGTTCTTCTAGCGTAAAAAAAGTGAGTTAGGATTGTTCTTTTGATTTTCTTTGTTTCTTTTTTATTTAACGGATTTGATTTGTGTCACATTTCGTTGAAACGGAAACGGCCAGTGTCGGAGACATAAAACGAGACTCGAATCTCATCAGACTTTGTTGACGGTTTTCCTGTTGGGATCGTGGCTATACTTAATTAATTTTCACTCTTGATTGTTTTGTTTCTTGTTTATTCGTTGTCACCTGTCTAATAATCTGTATTTATTTTATTTTATTTATGTTCATCTATTGTCTGTACTTGTGTATGGATATCAAAGACACGGCACACATTACACTGACAATATCAAAATTTTTTACAGATCAACCGACATGAAGTGCTTTACTATCTACACAATCTTTAGCCTTAGACGTTTACTGTCTAATTAAAATATTAATTAATCATGAGTATAAGAAGGGAATTTTTATTTTTTGCTTAAATCGTTTTATTCTAGTCCGGAAAGACTTAGACCTTCGCCTGAGGTTTCGATTTTTTAGACCTAATCCATCTCCGTACAGAAAATCTACGTTCAAGTGAACAAACCGTCGGTTACGACGATTTTATAATCATCTCAAGTCTTCTCTATTCTTAAAGAGGTTCAAATTTGTTCTTTTATTTGTTTTTTATTTATTTATTTATTTATTAATAAGTAAAATTTGTTAATCACCTTAACTTCTAATCGGCTTGTAATTTAAAAATTGTTTTATACTTGCAGATGTTTAAACTGACATCTCTCACTCTCTATCTATCTCTCTGTCTACTTTTTTTTTTAGAGCTAATTGTTCTGCGGCTGCTTTGTACAGAACTATTCGCTGTTGTCTATCTCTGTTGTATATTATCTTTTCTAATTGTGCTGTTTAACTGAGATTCACCAGAACGAGTTTAGATTTTCTTTTTAATCACGAACATGGTTGTTAAATTTTTTAGGAGATTATCCGGATCGTTCGAGACATGAGGAAACCGCAGTGATTGAGAAACGGTTTTAGGGGGATTTATGTACATAAAGTAAACGATTCTTGTAACCGATTTTTAATTTTTTTAAAATTTTTTTTTGGTCGAAAGTTTGATAAGCGAATACAGAAACCATTTGAAAAATAGACAGAAGACATAAAAATATGGTGCAGAATTATATTTATAACGTAAATTTCTGCGAGCCTTGGTTTAGGTCTTGACTGTGTTTTCGATTAGAAATTTTCTAATCGTCGACATTTTTTATTTCGTCAACATTTGATTACATTTTGAACGTACAATTTGACATATTTTCGTATTCCGAACGTTATAAAACTGTTGTAATTGTTTGTTGTGAGCTCCGTTCTCTCTCTCTATCTCTTTCTATGTTCACCTCTTGTTGCTGCTGTTGTTGTTGTACAGTAGTGCTACTGTCTTCGATTAACCGTTTTTATTTATTTTATTACACTGAACTAAACTTTGGTTTGATAATAACGATAACATCATGAGTTACTGAGAGAGTTATGGTTTGATATTAACGGATTGTTTTGTTTGGATTTTTTTTATGCGTTTTTTTTTATATTAAACTTTGATTTTATTCAAACTCAGTAAAATACAACACATGAACACATACAGATGGATAGAAAACAGTTTTTTTCTGTAGTTAGGATTCTTACTGTTAGGATTTGTATCTTTATTCTATCCCCCCTTTTGATCGGGTTATCATTGGTTCCCTTCCGGGATTGATGAGGATGGTGTTTATGTGAATTAAGAGAAATATTTCGTTCATTATGTCGTCTTGCTATAAGATCGATATATAGTTATATTATTGATTATTTATTTATTTATTTTATGTGAATTTTTTTCTGAGTTTGAATCGATGTTTGTGACTTTTTGATAGTGTGACAAGTCATGTGGTTTTTGTATGTGGATTTAATTTTGAAATATTACCCGGCAGTGGTTTCCAAATTATTTGATCGGTTCAAATCGGTTAGTTTGTATTGGATGTATTTAATTTATAGTGGTATATACTGGTATTAGTTCCGTTTTTTGACCTTTTTTGGGTATAACAGGATGCGGGAGGAGGATTCGAACTCACGACCATAACGTCAGTGTTAGGACCTTTAACTACTACACTACGCCTCTCGCCAGAATGTTTTTAATTTTATAGCAGGGGACTAGGGGTGTCAAAATTAATAATCAGGCCGCTTTATGTAAGTGTAACACTCATTCGCCATTACAGCCTTTTACGGGGTTTGGTTTTCCCTTGGAATTTCGCAGCGAGAACTTCTCTTACAGTATTGGGTCGTTAGCTATACCCCCAGCCTCTAGCCTAGTTGGTTGTACTGTTTCTGGTTCCTACTCTTTGATTCGTCTGTCTTGGGCGAGCTCTAAGCTTCCGCGGGGTCGTAGGAGGCACGTAAACCTTGGGGAAAGGTGGTAGCACTCACGTGAGCCAAATTATAATGTTCAAGCGAAGGTTTAGAACTGTATATATGATAAATCAAACGCATTGTGTGATTATACTATAATAGTATCTCGATCTATTTTGAGTTCTATACTCTTTAGCCCTGGTTTGTTTTATCTTAATAGCGTCACAAGCCAAAAATTTCTTTGAGAGGTGCCTGTTTGGTATTTGTGTACCGACTAAGTACTACACAGTTTTGTGGAGGGTTTTTGTCATAAATAGTGCACACTTAAATGAATTTTTGTTTTATTTTCAAACAAACTCTCGAAGAGGCAAAATTTGATCAGTACACCTGTTAGGTTCTTAAAAATTAAAAATCTTTGGAGAGTCTGTAAAGGACAGACTTCTGAATCGCAGGAATCCTTAATTTCTGTCTAATTTAAATTCACGTGGGCGCGTTTATGATAAATTTAATTCATAGCTTCGGAAGGGCTTATTTCAAAAATAATGCACACGTTCTTGCGTTAAATTTATCCCCTCCCCCAAATTCTCGATGACAGTTTGACACCCCTGGATTTTAGGAATCGATTCACACCAAAAAATCTGTAGTAGCTGTATGTTATCAAGCAATTTCTGCTCATCGGAGCTAAATTGCCTAGCCGCCATGTTCAAATTCTGTTTTCCGGTATTTTTTGTAGAATGAAAATTTGGGAAACCACTGTCCAAGTTGAAATGAACCATTCTTGTGTACGAGAAGGCAGTTTTTCATTTGTTTTATAAAATTTAGGTCAGGTCAGAGTCTGATTGATCGAGATAAATTGCCTTTTCGTCGAATCGTTTGTTTCCAGAGACAATAGAAGACGTAACCATGGACCGATTGGTTTTTGTCCTGTAAAATTTAAATTCAGTGATAAGTGCATCGGTTTGAATTTTTTTTTTTAGCACTGACGAATTTATTTGATTAGATAAGATTTGTTTAGTCTTGTTTATACTTGAAAAAATGTTGGGTCAGTGCTAATTAAAAATTTTGTATCTTTTATTTTATTTATTTATTTTTGTTTGTTAAGAGACCAAGATTAAATTCTTCGGGAAAAGAGTGGAATGTGGTTCAATGACTTGAGGTCTTCGTGTTTGGTTTGGTAGTCGGTCGACCTTGGGACAGGGGAGGTTTTAAACGTTTTTAAAAGGTGACAGTTGGGGTTGTTGTCTTGATGATGAATTATCGCTTTGGGTATCCAATAAAAGAAAAATTGTACAACAAATCATTTCCCTTAACCCGTCACTTGAATCATTTGTAAAATTCTGACAGATAAAATATTAGAGTGGCGTCGTTGTCATAGGGCCCAAGGCCCCATAAAATAAAGCAAGGGATGGGGAGACGTGGGGGTTGAGTGTGAGTCACAAGGATTTAATCTTGGATCTGATTAATCCGTGGGTTGAGTGCTTGGGATTTTAAGTCATCAGTCTTTGGATTAATCGGTTTTGATTTAAAGTCACCAAGCTCACCGAATTTGTCCTCCCGCCATTTTGATTTTTATAAAAATAATTCGTGAAACTAAGACGTATTCCATGTGTTTTGTTTGCAGTCCGGAGTAGTCGCAAGAAAGGCGCTCAATCGTAGGCTTCTACTACCACCGCCTACAATAACAGTACGTAGCACTAATATCTCAATTTATTTACATTTCCTTGGGTGTTGAACCTAACAACCGTTTCCGTTACACCTTCCTGGTTGATGGTAGTTCCCTAGTTTGGTAGTTGGTGTCGTCTTTAGAGCTTTAACACTCGATTGTCTCTTGTCTCCCATAACAATAAATGTTGAGTAGCTAAAAGACGGATTTAAGTTTGTTTTCTAATTATGGAATGTTTGGTTTAATCACTACCCGAAGGAGAGGAGGCAGGTAGGTAGCGCTACTACCAGATTGAAGTGCTGAAAAAATTTTTTGAACTAAATTAACCCAAAGTTTTGTAACCTCACACAAATCACCGTTTGTACGCTCAAAATGAACAGTAAAAAGAATATTCTGGGTTTACTGTCCCTTGTGCGCTTGCGCAATACACAAACAGCAACAACATACAGTATAACACTGAGTATATGACCAGGTAGCACTCTCCCTCAGATACCTAAATCATCGTCTCGTTTATAAAATGTCTCAAGTTTAGTGTTTTGGGTTCGTTCTGCTGGTGCTGTACCTCAATGTTGTATGTTGACACCGCGAGAGAAAAAAATTTTTTTTGGTCAACAAATCGTCACAGAATCCATGTCTTTGTTTATTTATCTATCTAATTAATTTACTTTCAGAGAAGGAGTTTCATATTTATTTATTTATTAATAAATAAAATCTTTGGTGATTTTTGAGTTGTGCGGTTTAGGTGGATGGATCCAAGTTTCGGGGGATTTGACTTTTTATGGGTTATGGATAAAATTCATTAACGAGATTAATTAATTGATTATTAATTAGTGGTTTAGGTACACTTATGTATACATAAACACACATCCCTGGTTGAGGAGTACAGACAACATAAACACAAACACCTTAGCAAGAACACACGGAAAGTTTTCCGGCTTAAAAATCTCTCTAAGCTTGTAGATAATTTTTTTTGGCTTGTTTTTATCTATTAAAGTAGATTATATGTATAAAATAAATAGATAGATAATAGTTTGGGGATTAAAAATAGAAACGGGGGAAAGCGGATTGGTCAACGGTTCTTGAATTCGGTTCAAGAAAAATTTTTGATTTTCAAAACTGACGTCATCTTGTGACTGTGTGTGGTCACACCGTTTGCGAGTGGGTAGTCGTCATCCGTATAACAGAATCTGACGTTAGACGTTTCGGAGAGTGACTGGGGGTTGGTGGAAATTGAAAATGAAAAGCGCGTTCACCAACCGTTGACTCGTGTGCTTTTCGCCGGTGGATGGGGCTTTCGCGATTTTGGACAGGTGTAACCGTTGTGTTTAAATTTTGGCGGGTTGGGGGGCCACGGGGAGGGAAGGGACTGAATAAATGGTTGTTTTGTTTTTGCAGGTCGTCTCCGCAGAATGGGACGTCTTTCTCGCACGTTTATCGTTGGGTACATCAAGAGATCATAAAAAAAGAAAAAATTTTTTTGGATTTTGGCATCGTTCTTGCCTCTCGACACAGAAACAATGCTTCATTGTCTTGTTTAATTAATTAATTAAGCGCGCTCTTGTTGCTTTCTACAATAACACGGAGGAGCCTTCCAATACGGTTTTTTGTCTTCTGCGTTTTTAAAAGTATTTTATAACTTTTTGTTTCAGTAGATTTTTTTTTTAATATAAATATATCAAGAGAACTTGAACTTGGAAACACAAAAAATAGAGAAAATGTACACAAAAAAATTGATTTAATATCCTCGCTTGTTTTCAAAATGTCGTCCTGAAATCATTCGGGACGAAATTCAGCAACGCTTTTGCAGTAACGTAATCGATTTTTATAATATTAGCTTCAGTTATTTATTAAATATATTAAGCGTCGGGAGAGTCCATACTTTTTATACAAAACTACGTCGTGATGTTAATCGTCAAACTTCAAAACAAAATTTCAAATTTGTGGAGCTTAAAGCTCGTTTAACAACCATGGTGTGGTTATGTACCAGACTAAGAAGTTATAGTACCAAGTCCAAATCCTCCTCCCGTATCCTGTTATACCCCTAAAACCGGGATTCAAACTCTTATTATCGACCCGGTAGCTTATAAAAAGTCTTGGACGACCCTGACTATATATACTTAAGGAAAGAGGCTTTGCTGCGATTCATAAAATGTGATTTGTATTTAAATAAAAGTATAAGTGATTAGTTTTTAATTTGTTTTCGTGTTTATATAAAAAAATATATAAATAATTAGTTCAGTATAGTTCTCGATATTATTAATATTATACAGAGAAGGAAATTTTTCTGATTAGAACAAATAAAACTTTTTAGGCTGAGGAATTATTTCGTAGACGAGTTTTTAGTTTTGGTTATTTAATTTGCAAATCACATATATATAAATATATATAATATTGGAAGGGATTTTAAGTGATATTTATTGAAGTGTGATATTTGATTATCGAAAAATTTGTAAAACGTTTTGAATGCAAAAGGATTTTCTTTCTTTTTGGTTTTTTATTTTTGGTTTGTAGATGAGTTTGACTCGACTCTAAGTCACGTGATCTTTATTGATTTTTGTGGTGGAGATTTGAGTATATTGAGTTAGTATAATTTGATGTGTTTGGTGGATATTATCGTTGTCTTTGTGTCGGTTTGATTTTTGTTATATTTAACCTTTTGGGTGTTGTGTTTGGTGTATTGAGGGTTTGGTTCTTATGTGTTGTGTTGAATGGGGATGTACTTAGGGGTTGTAGAAGAGAGGATAGTAGTTTTGGGGTTGGTTTTGAAAACTTTCTGCAGTCCTTCTTTCGATTTGAGTGAGGTGGGTGTTCTTTCTTTGTCTCATTGTTTTCTTCCCTGTTTCTTCTTTCTAACCTAAACCCATCATTGTGTTGAGTTTCTTTTGTAGTTTTAGTATTACTTTCATACTCTACAACTTTTTAGTCCTTGCATCTTGGTGTTTAGGTTCTAACAAGTCACCAAAACTCCCCAACAAACACCTGAAAGACTATCTTATAAGGCTAACCAAACCCATCGTAATTATTACAGCCTCTCTCCCTCTCTTTCTACCCTCCTCCTTCTCTACCATCCACTACAAAGTAGTAGTAGTTATAACAACATGACAGCCACGTGATTTAATCACTACAGTACTCAACATCCCCACCTTCCCAATCTCAAACTCCATCACCTTAATTCAAATTTGTCTACCAAACACTCAGCAATAACAGATGCAGATAATATTTATCTACCACTTTTAACCACTTCAAGTGTGAATTGTCAAGCACCCAAAGGGTTAAACTATAATCACCTATGACATCCTTACCATCAGATGTGAATGAAGGTCACTGATTAAGTTCAACGAGTCAGACTGATTCTTCTACTTCAAAAAGAAAAAATTTTTTTTTAATTTTACATAAAATGGGTTCAAGTATTCTTCTACATAAATAATTTATTTATATATATATAGAACCGTTGAATTGTATTTTATTTATTTTTTTTTTTAATTAAACTTTAAGTACAACTTTGTAATAATTTTTATAAATATTTGTTTAAGAGCAGTAAAAAGTTGGATTGTTTTTCTTCTTCTCATTTTATATTTTAATTTAAAATAAATAAATAAATAAGTTTTCGTTTTGTGCCCTAATAAAACTTTTAATAATGGTAAACTTGAGATGACTGAATCGAAATTATGCTTGTGATTTATCTAGATAAACAAACAAAACCGAAAAATGTGGTTATTTGTCTAAATTGTGTGCTGAGCGGGAGAGAAAGAAAATTGAAATCAATAAATAATCACATTTGATCGATTCAACTATCATACATAACCTAGTGTAGTGACAAAAAAAAAGAAATCTTATGTAAATAGCTTTTTGAGTAATTTAATATAAATTTTATGTATCGTAATGATTGACATACCTTTTTTTCGTTCTATACATTCTACCAAATTTTTGGGGGCTGTTGTAATTTTTTGAACGACAAGTTTCCTTGGATTGCTTGGTTACATTGTAGTGAAACGAGGAGTTGGTTATTATTAAATATATATAATTAATAATCCCATATAAATATGGGATTGTACAATTCCAGATTACTTTCATAAATTACGATGTGCTACTCAACTGAATGCGTGAGTCCTCACACTCATTAGAACTCTTGTCTTGTGACATCAGCCACTGACGTCACTGCGCTCACCCATAATATGGTGCGCTCATTGTCGCTGACACTCCTTAGTCGGTTGAAATGAATTTGTTTAATTCTTGATAGTGTAATCTTTTATTTATCGAAATGTTCGTCTGTATACACATGTCACTAAATTTTTAGTTGATGCTTTAGTAGCCGACTCTTTAGTCCGATCATTTTCAACAATCAAATATGTAATTTAAACAAATGATGCTGTGATTGGTCGGACGATTTTTAAAAATAATATCATACTGTATGTAAAAGATGGGTAAGTTATCTGCAAACTGTTGTTCTTCGACTTCGAGTTACCCTTCCTTCGTAATAAATACCGTGTATGACAATTTTTTACTTCCCTAACTTAACGGTCCGAATTCCATTACCGTAGCTCTGTGAGTACCCTATGAGGTCACTTATTGTTGTGTCCAAAAAATCAAATGAGCGCTACATAATGCATTAAATTTGATTGGCATGTAGAAATCGACATGTATCATACTATCAGACAAGTGTCTGTTTATTTTTAGTTACTACAATTTAATATATTGAAACATTACAATAAAAAACCATAATATACCGACCCACTACAATACTGTCTCATTACAGTATCCCATTGTGTATTTTGCTCGTTGTATTGGTTCGAAATATTATTGAAAACTTCTGATTCACGACAATTTGGAGCAACCATCCTATAATATTGTGGTTCAACAGTTCGGTACCACAATATAATATTGTAGTATTCTGTAATTTGTGTGTTGACAAATCTGGTTTGAAACAGAGCTATTTCACAATAAGAAAAAACATTGTAGTTCAAAAGTACAGCACTTAAAATTTCACTACAATATACTGCAGTAATAAACCATCACATGTAACTACAATGTAAAATTGTATTGCACTCTACACTACAATAAAGTATGAACTACAATGTAATGTGGTTTTAACAGTAGTGTTGTAGTTATATGGATTGTAGTCAGCAGTAATAACCAAAATACAAATGAACTGTAGTGTGCAGAACTATGTAAAATCGACGGTATTTTCAAACTAATTACACAACAATATACGGACTATATATTCTTTGAACATAGTTCGGTACACTACTATTCACATGTACTTTGGTAACATACTGTCAGAGGTATTTGACATACAATTTGAACATTGAACTATTACATAATATTTGTTTAAATATTATGTACACTACAATATATGTTGTAGTCGATGTTGGTATTGTAAAACATTGTAACATACCGTCGTCTTGCACTAAATGCACATCTTTTAAAACGATCTATCTAGCTGCATTTATTTTCACAATAATATAAGATTAACCGACCCCACCCACACATACTACACCAACTATTTTCTCAAGTTGTGAGATCAGAAAATACCAAAAGGGCATAAAATGACACGCCCACTGACATTACATTACGCTGCGGCCAAACCTTATATTATTACAATATACACTACAATATAATGTCACCAAATAATACATATGAATACGTCACTACAATATGATATTGTAGTTAAAATATTTTAACTACAATATAAAAATACATCACTACAATATGGTATTGTAGTCCAAATATACTAACTACAATATGATATTCTAGTCGCCGTTTATACCGAACAATTATTGTAAAATTTACAATAATTATATATGCTATTATAATGCATTTATATAACATATTATAATAGTATAAAACACAACACTACAATATGATATTGTAGTCAAATATACTAACTACAATATACACTACAATATAATGTCACAAAACAAAGATCTTGACGCGTCACTATAATATCATATTGTAGTTAAAATACTAACTACAATATACACTACAATATCATATTGTAGTCGCCGTTTATATTGAACAATATTTGTAAAATTTACAATATATTATTTAATATTAATATAATATATATTATACCACAATATCATATTGTAGTGACGTATTCATATGTATTATTTGGTGACATTATATTGTAGTATATAATGTAATAATATAGGGTTTGGCCGCAGCGTAATAATGTTATATTATAATGTAATATTAATGTATATATTTAATAATATATAATATAAATATTATATAATATCTTACTTATAAAATTATATAATATTATTATATTGCATTATATAACATATTATAATATTATAATATATAATATTAAATTATATAATTATATACTAAATTATATAACATAAATATATAATTTTACAATAAACACACCATTCTATATATAGATATATTATCAAATTTGCCATAAATTATACTATAGTAAATATTATGTATTTATAAATATATATATTAATATAAGTATAATAAATATTTATATAATAGTATATAATAATAAAAGTATAATATAATAATATTATATAGTATTATGTAGTGTATGCATTAAAATAATAAGCCTTGAGATTCATAAAATATATGAAATATTCATTATAGTATAAATAATATTATATTTAAAATACTTTAATACTTTTACTTTATATTTTAATATAAAACACTACAATATTCATCAATAAAAGTATAATGTAGCTATATAAAATTAAAAATTTTATAATATAATATTTTTAGTATATATTAAAATATATAAGATTATTTTAAGAAATAAAATAAATTTAAATGTATAAAAATTTTAAGAAATAATGTAGTATATAAAAATGTATATATATATATTATATTTATAAATATAAATATATTAATTTATATAATTATAAATATATTATATAATTAATATATATTATATTAATATTATATACTAAATATTAATATATTATACAATAATATATAATATATATAATATAGTATACTATATATTCTAATAGTATAATATAACGATATAATTAAACATTTTTTTAGTAGATGTAGTGTTGTATTTTGAGTAAATGTAACCTGGGTTATATAAAAATGTAATGTATATGTATTGTATCCGATAGTATATATATAGTGTATATTTTATATAATATACTATTGATATAAGGCCCATATAAATGTAATAAATATATATAATATAATATATAGAATATGTGTTTTATTAAAAATTATATATATATTATAATATGTTTTATAAATGCTTTATTATAATATATAATATTTTATAATATATTATATAATATTTAAATATTATTCAACACATATATATTAATACATATAATATAATATAATATATCATTATTTACGTATAAACCCTTATATTATTACATTATATATATATACAAATATAATGTCACCAAAAATACATATGTGAATACGTCACTACAATATGATATTGTGGTATAATATATATTATATTAATATTAAATAATATATTGTAAATTTTACAAATATTGTTCAATATAAACGGCGACTACAATATGATATTGTAGTGTATATTGTAGTTAGTATTTTAACTACAATATGATATTGTAGTGACTTGTCAAGATGCTTTGTTTTGTGACATTATATTGTAGTGTATATTGTAGTTAGTATATTTGACTACAATATCATATTGTAGTGTTGTGTCAATATGTTTTGTTTTGTTACATTATATTGTAGTGTATATTGTAGTGATATAGGGTTTGGCCGCAGCGTAATAATGTAATATCAAAGGGCGTGTTATTTTATGGCCTTTTAGTCAATTTTCCAATTTCAAAACTTGAGAAAATAATGGTTGGGATCGGTTAAACTTAATTTAATAGTAGGTGTAATTATAAAAATAAATGCAGCCAGACAGATAGTGTTAAAAGAGATATATTTAGTGCATTGGGATGAGAAGAGGATTATGTATAATGAAGAAAAAACAAAGAAATAAATAAAAATAAACCAAAGCATAAAAAAATTGCCATATTTATTCTCTCCACTTTATCACACAAATTTATAATTACTGTTTTCACTATTCACAAGTAAAAATCATCCACTTAATCTATGTACAGTTTTACTTAAAAACAAACAGAACAAAAAGTCAGTTTAATTAATGGCCTCAAACGCTATTCGTTCAAAGCCAGACAAAACTTATTTTCAAGCAGGATTTTTGAATTCTTCCCCCAATTTTGTTTACTATATATATTATAGATATACCAATATTCGTTTTCTTCCCCTTACACTCATCATTCCCCGTACAAATTTTTCTTTTACTGTATCATTTCGACTATGAATCGAAATTTTTATTTTCGTTTCGTATTAATTTATTACGTAGTAAAATCTCGTATAAATTTATTTATATTTCGATTACAAAAAAAATTTTTTTTCCTTTTTTCTTTTCTATTTTTACGTTTTTTGATTTTTAAATAATTATTCTTAGGGTCTACATAAGTAATAACAGGTCTAGTTCCCTTTGTTCAATAATTTGTTGTCCCTCCTTCTGACATAACTGGTAACTAAAAATGAGTTTTGAGGTTTACAGAGTGGGTGCCCCCATTTTGGGTAGTGAAAAAAATAGATAAAGAGATTCTAGGGCGATAACTATATAGCTAGAGGATTCGAATCGATAAGCTATTAGATTAAACGAGATTTTGATTAACGACTGATTTACAAATCCTTCTGGACGAGTACAGTCGACAGGAAGAAGGAAATAAAAAAATAAATTTCGTCTAGGAGGTTATCGAACAAAAGAACATGCCCCCAAAATTATAAAAAAATTCTTATCCTTCCAGAAATATCACAAAAAAAAACATTTAAAAGCGCTCAACTATGTCCTGACAAATAACCGTTCTTCTTCAGAATCGGAGTGTCCTTCTGTGAGGGTGATCTTGTCGACGCACCCTGTACGCTCTCCTAGGCTATTGACTGGCACTTTCACATACCCTGAATCTTCAGGCTTGTTCCAACATGATTTAGAACGTACCTGTGAATATATAAAAAGGAATTACAATTGGTTTCCTGCGGTTTTCAGGGGTTGGCAATGATTCCGGATGATACTCACTTGCAAAATTGTGAAAATAATGCCGAAAAGAAGTATAATACACGCGCAAAAGGCGACTACGACAATGGTAACTGAGTTGAGCACATTTGCGTTGTCTGCACCCTGTGAATGCGACGAATATTCTCCTAATTCTGCAGAGGCGGCAATTCTTCGTTTGCCCGCAGGACTTGGACTAATGCACTCCCCTGTCGAGTAGAAATTCAGAGTCAGCAAAAAAGAAAACGCAACGGAAGCTTATTTGTATACACTCCCCCTCAATAGAATCGTTTAATATCCAGCTGCTAACCTGTTTCTTTATCACAATGACAGCAGTTCTGCTGATCAGGCTGATTACAGCAAGGAACACATTGGTTATTTTGTCGATCTAAGTGAAGTGGATATAGACAGGCCAGGCATGAAAATTGTCCCGGGCCACTGCACATGTAACATGACTCGTGGCACTGTTTACATAATTGCGTTGGCGGATCGTAATACTGGGATCCGAGGCACTCCATGCATAATCCTCCCTCTAGCATGAATTGCGGAGGACAAGAAGTGCACTGGAGAGGTCCTTCACCTGGAAAATTAATTTTGTTGTTTGAATTTTGCTACCCTTCTACCTATTCTGAGTTTATTTATAAAACCGAAACGAACCTTTACAAGTTCTACAGAAATGATGACATTTTTGACAGCCATATTTCCCTTTGAAAAAACCTTCGGGACACTCCGGGTGACATTCCCCAGCAGCTAGCTGCCACCCCAATGGACAGGTGATACAATGGTCTCGCCTAGGCCCTGAGCATGTTTTGCAGGAAAGGTAACACTTGGAACACACTCCTCGATCGCTGTAATAACTGAAACGAAGATAAACCAAACATTATAGCAATCTTACTCTTCCTCCTCCCTCGATTCTCATTCGTATTTTTAATATTAGGTACAAACCCTTCTGCACAGGTGGCTCTGCATTCTCCACTTTGAAGCTGCAGGCCAGCCTCACACGTGGTACAATTTAATCTTGAGACACAAGTCTTGCAAGTATGCAAACAAGGCACACACTGTCCTTGTTCCATGTAAGTGCCGTCTAGGCACCCGGGGAGACATTTACCGCCTTGTAGGAGAAGTGAGGAGGTGCAAGAGAGACATCCTTGCTCTCCTCCTGACGCGCATGTCTCACAAGTAGAATGACAGGGTCGACAATGTGATCCGTCGTAGTATTCAGCTGGAAAAAGATTTCGATTCGTTTTAAGAAATCTTAGAAGATTGTGTTGGAGACTTTAAAATCGAAGGCGATGACTGGAAATTCACCAACTAGGCTAAGAGAAGCAGGGACATAGACAGGATTTAGGAATCAATTTGTGGTTCTAATAGGAACACAGAAGAATTAGAAAACAGTTGCTTAAGGAGTGAGTGGAGTGAAAAACTTACAAGAGTCACATTTGTTGCTTCCGTTGGGCAGACATTTTCCTTTCTTGTTAAGTGTCCAATCTTTCTCACAAGATAAGCATAACGAGTTGCTACAAGTTTCACACCCTCTAGGACATCTTAAACATTCTTTTCTTTTCTTGTCGGCATAATGACCGGAAGGACAAGTGTTCACACACTGACCGGCGTAAGAATATCTTCCTGGCTTGCACGTAATGCACTGTGTTTCGCTCGAACCGTTGCAAGTCTCGCAGGAAGAGTGACACGGAGCACAACTGAAACAAATTTTTATTTAAAATCTCAAACTTCTGCGGTTTCTTTAGAAGGCGGAAATACGATAACACTTACTTGTAATCCTCAGTTTCGTAGGAATATGTAGGACAAGCGGCATAGCACTTGTTCTCAAACATGACGAGATGATGATCACAGCTGGTGCAATAATCAGGTCGATCAACGCAAGATCCACAGTTCGGTTGACATGGGACGCAGGTATTTTGCTCGGAATTTTCGTAGTAACCGTCCGGACACTGTTGTATACACACGGCCAGATCGGTGACTCGAAGATGAGCGGGAGCACAAGTTAGACAGGAATCTTGACCCGCTCCGGCGCACGTCTCGCAAGATTCATGACACGGCCAACAAACTCCTCCCTGATTGGGGAAACTTCGAGGTGGGCAACGACTCACGCAAGTGTTATCCAACCGATAGTGCTTACAAGCGATGCACTGAGTCGGACCTTTCCCGTAGCAACCTTGAGAGTCGCACTCGGGATCACAGTTCGTGTGAAGAAGAACTTTTATGTTTCCTTCATCTTCGCCTCCGATTAGGTTGTCTTGAAGGTTGTTCGCCCTCTTATCGCTCTTATCTACAAAACAACGGCTCTTGTATCTCCATACCATCATCTACAAACAAATTCAGACAGGAAAGTAACGAATGAAACTTACCACTAAATGGAACGACTGAAGTCTTAATTTCACTTCCTTGACCGCTATAAATGTTCGGATAATTATGGAAATGGGTGAAACCATCAGAGGTATAGAAAGCTTGACCCTGAGGATGTGGGAACGTGAACGGATTCGTAGATGGTGTACGAAGTCTGATTGGATTCGTCGTTGTACCGTAAAAGATAAGTTGCCACTTCTTCAGGATACCTGAAACGATAAATTTATATTTTAATACTCAGTATAAGATAAAGTAAGTACATGAAGGTGGAACCTTAGAATGAAATAATAGTTCTCACCTGGCTGATTGACGTTTCGATTGCCATTGTTTACAATTTGCAAAGTCCATCTTCCTTCCGCTTTTTCGCCCCAGTAGTGTACACTTAGGAAAGGCCAGTCATCAAAGCTGGATGCTACTACATCCCTGGGTCTTTCAAATAGGAGAGTGGATGTTGTTCCTGTAGGAAATTTATAAAAATGGTTAACAACAGGAAATCAACAGGTTATATCGGGCTGTATATTACATCATTAGAGGGACACTTTAAACAGACAGAGTGACATAATGCTCGGGGGTTGGGTCGAAATGTGTTCTTGCAAGATGTCTGTTTGTGTTTTATGGGTTAAGATTTGACAATTTTTTGTACACACCCATTGGAGATGTAAGCATAATCCTTAGATTTCCTCTCGGAAAGAATCTGAGAGAAATTTTACACTGAACGTGTTCGAGGAATCGAACTTCGTTCAAAGTTCCACTGCATCCGTTCACGTCCATGTGAAGTTGAAGTATCTTCCCGTAGGCAGGGTCGATTTTTCTGTTAACAAAAGCAAATCATTTCCGTTGAGAAACCGGTGCCCATACCACATGATGACAATCCACAAATATTCATTTCTGTACCTTTCTTCATTTATTTCTTGCGACTTGCAAATATGCTGAGGAGGAACCGTCGTCCACTTCTCTGCTAAGTTGACCATGGCTCCAGCATCCATAAGCCCGTAACCAAATTTATGGCTCACTTTCCTCTTCACGCCATTGGTTGACCATCCCGATTCCTTTTCCAAAGGTCCAGGTCTCGAGGAGAGAAGGACAAGGTACTGCATATCTCGCCACGTCAAATTCGGGTTGGCTTCCAGAGCCAAGGCACATATCCCTGCTGCGAGGGGAGCTGATGCGGAGGTTCCTGAAAAATGATTTTGCTTATAAAATGTCAACCTTCCAAGGGTGGTATGAGGAAGAAGACAAATCTCCAATATCTCACCTGTATGTTCCACAGTGCATATGTGATCCGGTCGAAGTTTACCGTCCATGTCAACGGTAGCAACGCTTTTGTCGTGGCCGGGTGTTCCAGAGCTGTAGGTGGTTGCTAACGTTGATGAACACTCTTCTAGGTACCACGGTTTGTAACCTCCTTGAGTTGCTGAACTAATGGAAAGCGTGAAAATACTGTTTGTATATCCATCGCAGTTGCAAGAGTCTGTGTGTCTGCCTCCGTTTCCAGAAGCCCACACGAAGATGGATCCTTTTCCCTTGCGTCCCTATAACAAAAAAAAATCCTCCATCACACTAAAGCCTCTTCTAAGATTTTTTTCACAACCTTTTTAAGTACTCACATTAGTCACGCCATAAATAAAAGCTCGTCTTGCGAGTGGTCCAGGACCGTCAACGGTTTTCCCATCATCTTCTGGTCCCCACGAAGCGCTGTAGATGTCAATTATATCCGGATTTAATCCTAAAGCTCTTGCTTCGACGGCATCGTTAACGGTTCCATCCAACATTCGAACACCTGTTGAACGACATTACTTTAACAACTATTTCCTTAGGACAACCTGTAGAACCTTGTTTGAGCAAGGTTACCACCTGATTCAGGCAAAAGACATAATTTTTATAAAATGAAACCCCGAACCATATTTATAGGTGAAAAACCGAAGGAATGGAGTCCTGTCAGTGTCACATGGGAACAAGGAAAGTTAAATCACCAAGGTAACATTCTCGAGTGGACATAAAACTTTAAAAAGGTGAAATGGGAGAGAGACCAATGAGGAAAGTCTATTAACAGCTCTCATCAATTGGTTCCCCGAGTTCCGATGAACTAAGTCCCATAAATGGACAATAAAGGAGTTTGATTTTGAAGCTTTTTCCTTAGCAACCTGTGACGTCAATAAGGGTAATAAAACGGAGGGAATGAATCATAAAAACAAAGTGAAAAGTTAGCTTTTGACCGGGGAGCTTTTCCAAAGGGTTTTTAAATAATGGAAAAAGTTCACCTTTCATGTTCATGTTAAAAATCATTCGACACACGTATAATTTGCTTTCAGATTTAAAATCAAATAAAAAACGGTCCCGTTATCGCCATCTTTAATAAATAAACACTTAGAAGAGGAAAAATGATAGGTTGAAAGTTGGCCAGGACGAAATCGACCGACAGTCATAACTTAATTATAAGTTGGGGAACATTAATCCAAGAAACGCTACCGACTGTTTTGCATGTTGGCCCAAGAGAAAGGACAGGAGTGTGGAAGGAGAGAGGGGTGGCACGACTACAGCTCACCTTATCGGTCTTTCTATGTAAATATATGTCAAAGGGAGAAATATATTTATGTTGAAGAGAAAGGAATCATACCTCCTATGCTAGCGTTGTAAGCAACTCCGATTCCGCAATAGTCATTGAAAGCGACGGCTGCCACTTCACCAGCACATCGTGTTCCGTGTTTGTTGTCTCCGTTATCTCTCGGCATTGGATCTTCATCATTGTCGTTGATGTCCGTGCTTGCACCACGGTGCTGGAAGAAGAGAGAAAAATTTTTAGTACTTAAGAATGATTTGTATACAGCCTTGGTACTCAAACTCACCAACCTCTACTGTCTGGCCCAGTGGAAACCGATTTTTGAAAGGTCGATTGCTCATTGTTAAGTCTGAACTATAGTGCCTGACCAGTACGAAAATGTTCGGGTCTGTGCTCAGAAACTGCTAACATTGTTTGCCTCAACATATCTTAATGAAGCAATATACAGAATATACAGAAACAGACTGACAGATGTACATACAGATGATGCCCTGAGGGTTGACTGTATAAGTCGAAAGCCGGACTTGTAAGTCGTTTTGGTAAGTCGTGTGATCCAGTCGCAATGTAATTTTGGTCCGGGAAGGAAAAATCTTGAGTACCAAGGGTATACAGTGATACCAACCTAACTATTGAAACCATAGACGTAAGTAAATTATGTAACAACTAAATCGACCTAAGCGCGAGAACTGTTACAAACTTCCAATCTCATCTATACTTAACGACTGTAATGGATCTCACCGGTGACCCCAACCACCAAAATATGCTTTAAGTATAACTCTATAACTCAATTCACTTGCTGTAAAATATAGTTCAACATGATACACGTTCAGGTCGGAGTCTTGGCTAAACCAATGAAAATGTCAACGTGTTACAGAGACAACTCTCCGACGGTCGCCAAAAGATTTTCTTTCCTTTTCTTTTTATAATTTTTTTTTGCTGTTGGGTACACACAGGTAACAACAATCTGTATAAAACCGCTCCATTAATTTTTAAATTACAAACGCTCAACCTTTCAAACTCTTTTATAATTCACGAACCGGAATCGGAGGAAGAGAAAGAGAGAGAGAGGGGAAACTACTTCCCGCTGCAGGAGACTTTCTAAAAATTCTGGTTTTTCACTGCAACAACAATTTAATCTTCAGCTAAACGAACTAACCCTCCAAAAAAATTTTGTGTAATTGTTATCTCTTCAGAAACATAAGTAAATAAATATTCTCCACCTTCCTCCCTTTCTCTCCATGTCTGTTTCCCACCGCCTCCCTCTTCTCCTTTTTTCCTTCTTCCGTATGTCAAAAATATAAATTTAAATCAACAAAATATTATTTCTGTCGAAGCTGTCATTTAAAACGATCGAAAGTAATGAAAGAAGCGATGACTGACGTTTTCGTCCAAATGGCAGGCATTTTGAAGGCTTGGTGGTGGGTCGGTGGGTGAGGGCGGAGGTGGAAGCGAAGGATCGAAACCGGGTTTGAGGAAAACCAAAATGTGACTGAAAGGGCTGTTGGCTGGGGTGGGGTGGGGTGGAAGGAGAAAAGGCGGAGAAATAATGAAAGTGGGAATTCCACGCTCAAGTTTCCACGTATATAAAGCCGAAAACACGCATCGATAATGGCGAAATGAAACAGGGAAAGCGAGAAAGAGATCATTTCGAGGAGGAAATTGAACCTTTTTCACTTTAAATGAAAACATTTCCAACGTCTTTCATTGTTTTTATTTATTGCTTTTCCCTACAAGTCGACGCAGACGATTTATTCGCCTTCTTTTTTCCACCCCCGCCTCCCCCTCGACCTCTCCCGTCAACCTCCACTTTCTCTCTTTTACAAAGAAATAGGATTTTGTTCTCTTGAGAACAGGTGTTTGAGGAAGAAAAGAACAAAAAAAAAAGGCCATCTTAAGAGATCGAAACCTTTCTCTAACCCTCCTCCCTGACCCCCTTCCCCGCTTCTCTTCTCAATTTCCTCTCGCTGTGCCTTTTCCTAAAAGGCAACAACTCCTACGTTTAGGTAACAATGGCATGCCGTGACACTTCCTGATAATTGTGAAATGAAACTTCTGTCAACGTGTGTGGATATTTAAGAGAAACCAAGTCTCCTCTTATTTGTGGAGTTAATTCTTTATTAAAGTGTGCAATATTTATGAAATGAAAATTTTCCCGAAGGTGCGAATTATTTTAGAAGCAAATTCCTCAGGGAAGCGTTAATTATTTATGAATTAAATTCTCTGCAAAAATGTGCAATATTTATGAAACAGATTCACAGTCAAGTGTGCAATATTTATGAAATAAAACCTTTGTAAAAGTGTGCATTATTTATGAAATAAGTTCTTCTGACGAGTGTGAAATTTATGTTATAAATAAACTTCTTAGGGAAGCGTTAATTAATCATGAATTCTCAGCGAAAATGTGTAATATTTATGAAACAGGTTCAAGTGTGCAATATTTATGAAAAATATAACTTTTCTGAGTGTTTATTTTATAACCTAACTTTCAGAAAGTTTATTACTTATAACATGAGTTCTTCTCACTGGTGTGCATTATTTTAGAAATGAATTCCTCAGGGAAGAGTTTATTTATTGACACAGTCAAAGTGTGCGTTAGTTATGAAACAAATCGAAGGAAAAACGCCGGAATCGAGCAAAATCAGTCACCAGCAACACATATATTGGAGATGCTGCAGACTGGAGCAACCAGATAGACAGACAGACCAAAACAAATTAGTGGGAGGTTTTACAAACTCCATGAAGTCTATAAAAATGTTAGTAAAGGAAACATCTTCCCAACAAAGCCTCTTCCAAATTCACAAAAAAGGTTTTAGAGTATGTATCAGAGGTGTCAAGTTTTCGCAACGGAACAAAGACTAATTAACATTTCAATCCTCCAGAAAGGGTCGACGCACGATTTTGAAATTCTGCTGCTCGACAGAATTCCGAGAAGAGATAAGCGCAATCAAATCCAGGAAACAGAGGGATTTTCCGAGAAGCATACAGGAAAAAGAAAACCCGTAGTCGGGTCAACAGGAACCTGATCTTCTTGTCTTTCGACTATATACGAAATGTATTTGAACAAAATATCGGAAACGTATTATCACGTTGGGATTACCTAATCCCGTGTCGGGGGGAGAGCAGAAGGTGGGCTGCTGGAGAGGAGCTCTACTTTATTATTAATATTCATGAAAATCGCTTCCCCGACTCCCTCACCCCGTTGCCCATCTCTACATCTCTCCTCTTCGGTTGTTCATAATTCACGAGAATGCCCTTTGACATTTTGGATAACGGTGTCACAACAAACGCGATGAGCTAAAGCCGGTAAAAGGAGGTGAAATCATGAGGATAGCTCTTCATAAAAATATTTAAACACGTGGATTTAGCGAGAGAGAGACGCTGGAATCCGTTCGACACGTTCGCCTCATTTAAGCCAAAACTTACGGCTAATTAAAAGTGGAGAATAAAGTCGACGCCCTTGGCTCGGACTAATTGTAATGATTTTCTGTTTCGGTTTACAAAACGCTGTAGGGGGTAGTGGTGGTGGTAGAGGAGAAGGCCTTGTAAGAGATAATCGGCAAAAGACTGCTGTTATTATCCCCATGTTATTTTCTGCTCATTAACTAAATGGAATGAACGAGAAAAGGCTGTTTACAGTCTTTCCTCTCTCCTCTCTCTTTAAGTCGATGGCTGTGCAATTACAACAGAAATAAAAGTATATGTCAGTTTATGGTTACGTGCACGCTAGAGCAAAACAGAAAACAAAAACAACCGGAAATGAATTTGAAACTAACATCAAATGTCCAAGTGAGCGTTTTGACGATTGCTAATGAACGAACAAAAGCGCGCACGAGCTTTTACAACGACTCACACACAAGCATCCACCTGCTGAAAGTTTAAATAGAACTAATCGAAGTTGAACGACTAACATAAAACACTACAGTCAGTAAAGAACGATAATCTTCAAGATTGAGTAACGTTACTACCATTACACTAATGGCTATTTTATCTGAGAAGAGTTTCCTTTCGGTTTTCACCTTCTTTAAACACTGAATGCACACTTTATTCTCATAAAAGTGTGCAATATTTATGAAATGAATCGCTGAAATAAAATACTAATGTGAGTAGCATTTAATAGAAACGACGTCTTATACAATCTGACTTTTAAATAGAATTCTTCATCGGAGTGTGCAATATTTATGAAACGAGCTCTTGACAAGTGTGCATTATTTATGAAATAAGCCTTTTTCTCGAGCGCTCATTGTTTATTAACCCTCATAAAAGTGATCAGTTTTGAAACAGATTGTTCAAATCATCAGATAAATTATCTGTCGCGAAAAGAACCGGAAGTAGCTTCTAACACGACCCAATAAAGACACAAGTGACTCAACTCAGGATTCAGGTTCACGGATTCGAATAAGACGTACAATCAACACGTGGAGGAGTAACCCAATTTCAAGCAGGATAGGGGGGTGTGAAAGCGGAAGTGAAGAGGTGAAATAAAAAGAAAAGAAATTTGGTCTCATAATGAGGTTCCGCCATTTTCTTCCGGGTCTCCCAATGGGTCAGAGAGAGAGAATTTCGATTTAATTTTACAATTCACTAAACATTTTCCCTTTTCCCTCGGCAACTGTTTGCCAAAGCTTAAACAACATTGAATTCAATGTTGTTACCCCCGATGAAAGTTTTCCCCGAAAGCTTTCACTCCGTTTCCCCTGCCCCCCGAAAGCCCGCCGCCGCCTTCCGCCGTCGTTTTTGGTCGTTCGATATTTTCACATAATACGGTGGAAAACAGTTTTATGGAGAACCGTAAACCATAACACCCGAGGCGAAGGGCCTTAACATTTTTGAGACGCTAAGAAAAAAAAAGGCAGCATTTTCCTTTTTTTTTGGTTAATATCTGCAACAATTTTCCGGCTGCATTTTCCGGGACGGTAAAAATTCTCTGAAGGAAAAGAAAATGAAGAAAATTTTATCGCCAGTGTTGCGGAGTTCTTTAATGTGTCTCGATAAAATTGGATAAAAAACTTTCAGGTTATAGCAACGGTTGCTGTAGGGGGGCGTGGAGGTCGGAGTGGGGCTTTCGGGGCCCAAATAAGAAAGAATCTCCTCTCTCTCAGACAAAACGATTCCTTGAGCGCCTTTTTGGATTATTCCTTCCATTAGATTCCTGTTTCTGAACCTTTCCGACCTTTGTTTCACGTTTCCCTTTTGGGGTTGTTTCTTAGTCATTTCCACTCTTTGACTCAACGATCAGAGTAATTCCATCACAATCACATAATCAATCAATTGACCGGTTCCTTCAACATTTTGTATTCATCTCTCGACAGCTCTCACTCATTCACGTATACGTCACTCACTTTATACCCCCACCGTCTTAATGCGACGGATGAGAAACACTTTAACGCATGAACGATTCCGACGGGGCTTCTAGAACAAGGCCTGAAAAACGATTTTCTGAACAAGAGTATAAGATTTCAGTGCTACGTAACCTCATCCGTGGTAATCAAGTTTAAGGAAAGCTAATGAGTTTACTAGGCAACTGGTTTAATTAATTCAGTTAGGAGGCGGGAAATGCGCGCCGCAAACAGCAGCAGCAGCGGATAGACAAGCTGGCGTTAAAGGAAATTACGAGCCCTAGATTTAGTTTTGATTCAAATGTAATAGATTTTTGAGCGGGATTAGGACCTTTTCGTGTTCCAATCTGCAAATCCGCCTTTTTATTTATTTTTACATTTTCGGCCATCTTGAAAACCTGGAATTTTGAAAATTTTGGTTTCTGGAAAACCTCTCCGCTTTGAAGCGTTTTCTTGTAGGAGTTTCTGTCAGATGATGAATCTCTCTCTTAAAGCAGATGTTATCTCTCTACTATCTCCCTAAGGGATGGCAAAAATTTATAAAAACTGAAAGCCATCTCATTTCATAAGTAATGCACACTTTCAGAAATTTTAGTTTGATCAATCCAGCTTTTCACCCTTGGGTACAACAGGATGTGGGAAAGGGCTCGAACTCACAACCATAACTTCTTCACAGTCAGACGCTTTGACCACTACACCATGGCCTCTCCACACTACAGCTACATCCTGACTCATACAAAACGACATGAATAGAAAATGAACATCAAATTCAACCTGAAACTTATTTCATAAGTAATGCACACTTTTAGAAGGAGAAAACTGGTGACACATGTCAAATTAGATCTTAAAAATTGGAGAATCACACATAAAGGAATCACAGCTCAATTTTCCACAAACAACAGCAATCAAAACTGAAAAAGTTGGAAGACAAATGAAAAAAGGAGAAGAAGAGTGTTTGAAGCTCTTTTGAATCAAAAGATAGAAGGAATAAAACATCAAAATACGAGGAATGCTGAGGCTTTACAAAGAAGACATATACAATTGTGTGGGTGTTCATCAACCACAGCATTGAATTTGTTCGCAGAACCAAAAATTTCGTGATTTTGCTCATTCCAAGTTCAATTTACTCATCTCTCCCACGACTCATTACAAAAATAAAGATGTCAGCCACTTCAATATCACTACAATTTGCACTCTAACTTCTCACAACAAATTAAAGATGCAAGATTCTACCGATTGAATGTAACAATAATTTGATTGTAAACCTAAAAAATCTAAAAGGCAAAGCCTAGCTCACTACAATATAATTCGGAGCCCATTTCAGTTATTTAAAAAGTTTTATTACAAGAAAATTGCTCAAAAGCAAAAAAAAATTAACAACAAAATGGCGGAAACAGAGATTTATTAAAAAAAACACGCATCACCTCAAGATACATCACGGAACTAATTTCCTTTTTGCCGCATTTTCACTTTTTTTTGGAAAATAGTTTTCTACCTCAATTAAAAACTCCAGAGTCAATCAAAAACGTGACTCTAACACCGCCTTATAAACAAAAAAAATTTTTTCCTTTTCCTCCCATCTTCATCAGCAGCTTTCACCACCTCGGTTTTCCCTCCCTTAATCGGCATTTCCATTAACTCATTACCTTGCCTCTTTCTGATTTCCTCTTTTTTACAAACCAAACCAAAAATTCATACAACGACCAAACCTCCAAAAAAAGGAGCCTAAGTATCATGTCCGAGCTTTCAAAAAACGTAAACGCAACACTCAACTTGGAGGGATGTAAGGAAACCAGAGGAAGGAGGGCAAAAGGGTTTCCTGGATACTCTCGATCAATTTATGAGCATTGTTTAGTAAAACTCAGGCCTCCCTTAAATTTCTCTCTCTCTCCTGGTTTACTGATGAATTATGAATAAGTTTAAAATTCGGAAGAAGAGGTGACGGGTGGGAGGTGAGAGGAGGGACAAAAGCGGCGGCAGGGAATTTTCCTCCCAAAATCTAAAGTCGGTTTTCGTATCTCTCTAAAACACATTTCTAGTTTGCATTCAATCTCTTTTGAATGAGCCAAGTTTTCAATGCCACGTTCTTCAAGCGGAAAACTTCATTTCGTGCATGGACATGACGGACAGTGATTTCGATTAAAAATACAAATAAATAAACAAAAATAAAAAAACAGCAAAATTGGGATTCCCCCTGTCTGTTGGACTCAAAATTGTCCATGCGAATGACAAAAATTTGATTCAATATCATATAAACCAGAAAATAATATCGTACGTCCCGGTAAAAGTAATAAATCATGCGAATATATACATATTCCAGCGATTATTCATAATCACCACTTGATAAATGTGACCCAAATCAATGTATATTTATCACTCATACCGGTTAGTTTATAAAACCTCCAGTTCGCAATGGAAAAATTAATAAAACGATTACTCACGTGTTTGACTTGTGTCACTTTGTCCGTCAAAAGAACACGATATGTGACAGAAACCCTATCACAATAAATTTATATTGAATATAAATATAATTATATCACTCACGAGACACTTATACTTTGTTAATTTTCACAAAACCACTATGTCACACCACCTGTCTCACATGAAAACTCGAACACTAATGACATCACACGAACCTGGCGGTGTTCACAAACAAACTGAGATGCGCGCGCATCGCTATTTTGTTGTATGCACATAGACCCTTTTAACATTAACTAATGTTTGTTTTCTTAAGTCATTTCAGGTACTATAGGAAGATTTTACAAATTAACCGGTAAATGTGATAAATACTCAATAATTTGTCACATTTATGGAGATTAATTGGTGATTATGAATAATCGCCGGGAATTTTTCACCCGATTTATCACTTTTACCGTAATTTATAGGTTAGGTGTAACGCACAGAACTTGATATGATCTTCCTGTCTACCTAATAATTTTGACTTTTGGCAAAATTTGATTGTCATCATTCGAAAGGATTGAGTTAGCATCATTTAGTCTTTAGATATTAGTGTGATGTAGTTTAGTAAATAACGAGAGCTATGTTTATGAACGTTTAACTGTAGTCTACCACATAGAAATGTACTGAATCCGCTTTGACAATCACCTGTCTTGACACTTAATGCCAACCAGACATTAAACACATAACAGTTAGAACTAACACTGACAGGTTATCATTATAGCTTCTGAATAAATCAGACAACAACCTCAATTTTGTGTTTGGAGGGTGGAGGGCATCTAGAATCAACACACGACACTATTGAATGTGATATATATGGAACTAAGCATTGAGTTGCCTCTCAGCCGATTCTTTGAATTTTTCCGGCCGTCCAATTATCATTTTCATTCCTCAGCAACAAAAACCAAAAATATCAAAATTGACCAAAACAGACAAACGATTACTACCACTCACTAACCCGTCCTCCAACTCGTAATTTCTGTTATTATGTTTAGGGCGCGGTTGGACAAAAAAGACAGCAACCACATTGTTCGCAATACAAAGGCTTTAGCTGACAAGATTAAGGACGTATTTGAGGGTCTCCCAAGAGAAATAAGGCCGCATGTGCTTGGAACCCGAATCGAAAGCTCAAAAACGGTTTGCTCCACTCTTTTTTAATCGTTTTTATAATTTTATACTTTTTCTACTGACCCTGTTTACACGGCTATTCTATACAAAGTAAAAATTTTTTTTCAAACCTCGCTATTTGAAAATAGAACACAAAGAATTTGGAGCACAGTTGGTGTTACTTTTATTAAAGGAAGAGAGAGAGAGAGAGTGGTGGAGTATTCATGCGTGCAAGATATTATAATCAGACGAATTTAGGGTGTTTTAATTAGATTTATTCCCAAGTTTAAAGCTCTGTATATTTAGTCATCGAATCGTGAATTGGTTAGTTGTTTGTTGTATATCGGTTATGTATTGTGTGTTGGAAGTTGGAAGGAGTTGCGCATTGTATACTAGTTGTGTATGGTGCCTATCGTATTGGATACGTGTATATTCTCATTTAATGCCGTCGGCCGATAGAAAGGTTATTATATTATTATTTAATTAGATCTAATAATAATTGTGTATCTTGTTTGGTAGGATTAATTCAAATCGAATTGTCCTTAAACTTCAGCACTGAAGAGCTAAACTCGTTCTCGTATGTCAGTAGTTATCTATGGATAGTGGACGGTGACGAGTTGAGTGATAGCTCCTAAAACCTTATTATTAGAGGCATAGTATTAGGGCAGAGGATACAGAGGGAAGAGAGTATCTCATCTCTCTTGTCCAATAGTGCTCTCTTCATCTATCTATCTAGTGTAGGGTAAGTTGAGTGAGGATCTTTGGCCTTCGTCTAGTAAACCAGTCAAGTTAGCTGTCTTCTCAGTAAAAGTTGTAGTGATTGTAGTTGAGAGGAGTGATTTCAATCATGTTTCGGTAGGTATATGTATGTGAGGGAGTGAGTATCCACACCTCCCAAATCCTCTCAATTCTTTACAAAAGTTGCATCAAAACCAGTTCAAAACTACTCCAAATCCTAACAAAGCTGTTGGAACCTACCCAACGGTGTTCGAAACATTTTACGGTTAAGCACACAAACTCATTTTCAATAAGTTCATTAAATCGCTTAAAACAAAAACTTAAAAAGAAAATGGCGGCAGTAGTACATGTTGTTCACCCAAAACAGACAACAAACAAATAATCTCTCCGCAAAAAAAATTTTTTTTTAAATTCCCAGATTCCTCATCACTTCATCTTTCAACAGTCAATATCTTGAGGACCGCAATTCCCCTGATCAGCAAATTATCAAAGAAACAAAAAATAAAAATAAAAATCAAACCAACGTTAAATTTAAAACAGTGAAACCAATCTTATCGAACTACCAAAGACTTTTTTAAAGTTTAATTTCACGTCGTTCCTTCTTCTTTCCTCCTACACTCCCGCGGGACTTTTTTCCTGTGACTTTTTCAGAAAAAACACTTCTCCGTACAAAATAAAAGGTTAACCTTCTCCGTTAGAAGCGTCAATCGTTTTGTCAATTATTTTCTTTCCTGCTGAATAATGTCAGCTTACCTAACGAACTGTAAAAAGTAAATTTTTAAATTTTACTCAGAGACTTCTTTCTTTTTCGACATCGTCTTCTTTAAAAGAAAAGAAAAGAAATGTAACGAAATCTTCTCAGAATGAGAAACGATTACACAAAAAGGCATGAAAAGCTGTTGGTGAAACATCAAAAGGGCTTAAAAACCGGCGAACGATATATTTTTCGAGTTATTAACTAATAAATAATACGAGGAAACCCATAAAATAAACAAAAAGTTCACCTTTAAAGATGTTTGATGACGTGGAAAGAAATAAGATTCGGGTTGGAACATGGGAAAACGAGGAAGAGGAAACAAAAACAAGATTTTGAGGGAGAGAGACAGCAGTTAAGTGCTTAAACTGGGAGAAAAGTTCGACTTTCGACTTGTAAAGTCGAGCTTTTTTTAAACGAATATTAAGAATCGTAATAAGTGTTTAGCGTCAAAGTGAAAAATAATTTCTCCTCTCGAATACTCGCTCTTGTTTTGTTGTTCTCCAACGTTTGATTCGAATCTAAATCCTTTGGAAATTCATCATCATTCACTTAATTTCCCAATTTTTCCTGTGGCAAACAAGTCACGGAAAAATTACGTAAGAGGTTGAGTTGTGCTGAGGAAAATTCGAGAGGGCGAAAAACATCCTCCTCCATTCCGGGAAATCGTTCTTTTGTCTTTTATTTTTGAAGGAAATTTGAAAGGCTTCCGTCGAGAACAGTTAATCGATTAATGTAGGTTGAAGAAAGGACAAGAATGAGGAATTTAGGAATTTCCCGTCCCACCACCCACCGCCCTCCCCACCTCTTCACTCTCTTCCCGTTTCCACACTTCCTTCGAATTAAATTCTTAACGCTATCGCGAAAAGGATTCCCTCCGATTCACGTAAAACCCAGCGAAGCATACGTCATATGCTGTACAATAAACTGTCTATAACATTACAGTAATCCAAGCAATCAATCTTAGAGTTCATTAATGTCAAATCGCGATAAAGTTTGTTTCGAGTGACGCAATTCCTCCATTTCCTTTCTGAATGAATTTTAATTTAAGGGTGATTTCCATTTACCGATTCCGGATTTCGAGGGAAAAGTTTCCCCTAACCCGACGCAGCTTAACATCGGTTTCCAAAAAAAAATTGTGCCGTTACTGTGATGACCTTTTGCAAATGACACGATCCTACAGCTTTTCAAAAACTTAAATGTGTATGTCACTATACTAACAGTTATGAGTCAATAATTGTCTCACACTAATTATCGCACCATCCAAACCTAACGCTATTCACAACCGCGTGCGCACCTCTTGGCTTCATCTTTAGTTCCTTTTATTGGTTGAACTGGAGGTCACACAACAGTGAAGTTTTGGAAGGAAAACTGCTCCCATTTTTAGTCAGTCACTAAATTCCAACAGAACAACAGAAAATTTGATAACCAAGCACAGTATTGAAGAGAATTCAAATGCTTCCTTTAGGTATGTGCTCGAGTGCAGTTTATAATATGTAATTAGCGCTTATATTCTCAGTTAACAAGGCTTTCAAAACATTCCAGAATCTTCTATAACTCTCTAGATGCATTTAAGACGAGTTAAAACGGTCTACACACACCCAAAGACACACCAAACGCTCTTCCAACAGCAGTCTCGAACTACCATCTAAGTGTTAGTCCAAGTACAGACCAAGAATTTCATTTGTTTTGGATTTTTTAGGTCCTCTGGTAGCTGGAGGTTCTTCCAAACATCCGATTATATCAAAAAACCGATCAACCTCATCCGGCGCTGTTTGAAAAGACATTTTATTTTCTCTCAGTGTTTTCCACTCTTAAGTGCACCTTTGTGCTGACAAAAGGAGAAGGAGAACAATGAGTTCAAAGCGTAAGATGCATTAAAAATCAATGACTTTGAGAAGAACACAATTAATTTCGAACCGAAAAAAGCTTCTTTCTCCTCTTTTTTCTCTTTTCATTCTCTTCATGATTAAATAAAACAAAAACTTTCTTCTTTCTTGTGATATCATTTTATATTCACTTTCTTTCTCTTCTTTCTTTCTTTCTTCTGTTTTTGTTGGACTCTGTATTTTTCATTTAGTTCAAGGATTGATTAGAATACTTGAATCGCTCATTACTAAATCCTCACAGCTAGGGGAATAGATTTCCAGTTTCGCTACTTTGTTTTTATTAGAAGTGGTTTGAAAACTTTTCTCTCTCTCTCTCTCTCTGTCTTTCTATCTACAGGAAAAAATCTGAAACGCCTGAGTATTACTCTCAAATTGCAATTTTTCCACAGTTTCCCAAACTTTTATTTCTCCTCCAATTGCTTTAAACTCGTTTTCACTTAGAAGAAAAACCTTTTTTACTTTCAATTTCACTTGTGAGGTGTCGCTTTGAAATTTCAAAATGGCTACCGCGATTTAAATTATACAAACTGAACCCCTTGGATGTGATAGTGAAACAAGCGAGACTCTTAAACGTGTTGTAGTGGAGGACAGTAGCTGGATAGGGTGTCGATGGGTTCAGGAGACTTTTTGAGTTGAAAAATTTTAATAAAAAAGTCGGAAAAGCGTTTCTGCTTACTACCTAACCAATTTTACTCCGGGAAATTGAGTATAAGTATAATTTAAGAAAATTAACCAACCAAGCAGCTTCAGGGGACTCGAGAACGTTTCGCTATACCCAGTCACCAGTCTTAATCTTTAACATTCGTGATGCTGTCCTCCCACCCTCAAGCATATTCTATTCTATAATCCTTTCCTGTCTTCTTATACTATGTGCTTTATACCTATTAATCCTACTCAAATGTTCGGCGTATGACAGTTTTATACACTAAAGCAGATAAAGACAGACAACATCAACAACATTATCTACTTCTCTTAAAAAGATACAAATCAGTCGCCTTCTGAGTCTTGATTTGTATTGAATAGATAGACAAAAATAACAAAAAAGATTTTAACAGATAGAATAAAGAAGTAGACAACGTGAAGACAGCGATTCAAATTTTTTCTTTAAAATTAAATATTCACACCATTTGGAAACACAAATCCGACTTACTCTTGATTGATGTTTGCTTACTTTCAGTCTGGAAAATCTTAAGCGAAACTCTTTTTTCCGAACGAATTTGCTTTTCTTCCTTTACCCACCCTCTCTCTCTCCTTCCACCTTTCTTCCTCTTCGAATCTTTTTTCCTTTCTTTCGTTAATTTTTCTTTATATTTTTTATTCATTTAACCTCCTCGCTTCACTTTGTTTCCTTCTTGCTCTTTCTTTTAATTTTTTTATTTAAATTCGAGTTCAATTAGCGATCTTCTTTGGCGAAACTTCTTCAGACAAAAAGGAAAAATGGTGGAACGAGAAGACGGATTTCTTTTAGCGAGTAAAATGAAAAAATCATAAAGTTTTAGAAAGCTTTCTAGTTCTTCTTCTTCTTCTTCTTTTTAAATCCAAGATCTAATTGTTAGTATATGCAGGTATGAGGTTATTTAAAACAAAAAAAATTTTTGAAGGATCATCAAAGAACGTTATACCCCCTGTGGCTCTAAAAAAATTTTTTGGAGAAAGAAAGGCAAATGAAATGGTGAGCCAATCTTATTGTTAACCAGTTTCTGAATTTTTGTTGTAATTTTCTAGAAGAAAGTGTTGGAAAAGAAGATTCAAGTAAAAAATGTTGTCTATCTCCTTCCTATCCACTATCTCCTAAAACTGTGAACTAACTCTAACTCTCAACATGACGACTTCTAATTTTTTAAACATTCACCCCGCCTCCTGATAACTTTTTAGAAGGAACTTCGAATTGTTGTAGAGGCAGTAAGAAAGACAAGAAATCAAAGAAAAAGCTAACCAAAACCAAGAACTTAACTAACACTAACTACCAACCAACCATTTGTCCTCCTAAAGTTATCGTTCATTTCTCTGTCTTTAGTAGAAGAGAGTTATCGTCAAAAGTGACGAAGATTTTTTGTCAGTTTTGGATTTTTGTAGTAACCCAAATTCCTCTGAGCAGTTGGTGAAGATTCTCTCGAGAAGCCAGAAGACCTTTTTCTATCTCCTATTAAAATTAGTGGTGGTTTTAATCCCGTTTCTTACCCTTTTTTGGTATAACAGGATGCGGAAGGAGGATTCGAGCTCACGATCATAACGTCCAACCACAACACTATGCCTCCCGCCTCTTCTGTTAACATTAGTACTTAAACATCTTCGCAAAATTTCCAAGGTTCATGAATGTTACAATTTCAGTGCGATCGAATCTGGTTCAATGCAGGGAATCCGTGCCTGATGCCTGAAAAATCCTGTTAACATGTCCACCTTTTGGTTTCAATCATTTTTTTGTACTAATCCAGTCGTAATCGCGCGGTCTTCCTATGAAGATTATCGTATCTATCAAAATGACGACTATCTATCGTATCTAAGTATTGTATATATCAATAACTCAATACATCGAACATCTTTGTTAATATCAAAATTGTACCTTATTTCGAGTCACCTCAATCAATTTAAATCTCTAGTTTTACAACCGGTCCTTCGAGTCATCATCATCAACATCAGAATCAATTCTATCAATTCCATTTTTGTACAATGAAGCTTCATCAAGTGCTACATAACAAAAAATTGTGAGGCTTGGAGACATCAAAACCTTCAAGTTTGTAAAGACTCTCAAATTTTGGTTCCCCTTTCAAAAAGAAAACATGTACAGGTTTTCCCAGACGTCTTATACATCACTGAGCTTCTTAAATTTTTCGTGTAACATTCTATCATGTCTAGAAAATCTTTCAAACGTTTTTATTCGTCATAAAAAAAAATAAAAATTTCCTGAGAAATTTCCATAAATTCCATTTTTTAAACTTTACATAAAATTTATGTCCTTTGATAAGAAATCGTAGAGGATGATGATTTCTTTTTAACATAAATCTTTTTTCTTTGACTTAAAAAAAAGAAGATTAGTCAAAAAATATTTCAATATCTCTCTCATTTAAGGACAAAAAAATTGTTTGAAATTCGAGAGAAACCAAACACAAACCTAAATTCAGCACAGACTTGTGTCAGGTTGTTGAACCGAACGAACTGTTTCTAAGTATGGTCTCTGAATTTAAGCCTAACGTGTTCAAGTGCCTTAATAGTTTTCAAAAGGTCAAAATGGAGAGGATCCACGAGATTATGGTCTACGTAATGAAGATTTTCGAACTTGTAGAGAAGAAATAAACGTCGAAGTGCGAAAACGAGGCAATTTCGAACTTCCAGGAAGACAATTCGTCAGTTGTCAAAAATCTGTCCTCCGACATAGTATAATAGTAAACCTAAATTCAGCAGGAAGTTTGAGTAGGTCACCAGACGAATCTCATGTCGTGGTATTGTATATATCTCCGACGGTTTGATTCTATTTCTATATATAAAGCTTTGGGCCCAATATTAACGAAAATAAAATTTGACAGAAGAAAACCGAAAAATTCAAACAAACCGGTGATCGAGTTATATTATTAACAATTCTCTCTCTAGTAGATATTGAATTATAATATACATCAACCTCATGTCTCACTTCGATCTAATTTATTCAGTCTCAAAGAAAAAATTATTTTTCACTCAACCAGGCAATAAGGCTGTCGGGACCAGGTTGTGTCGTTGTAGATGAACGAATGATGGACAACACTAATCCCAAACGTATTTGTATATTGGTATATAAAATGTTATATAACTACAATTTAGAATAAGAATGGAAAACGCAAGGATCCTGATTGTGCGGAGCTCCGGGACTGAATGATTTTGGCTTCGGTTTTCGTCTGCTTCATTTTACTGTGGCCATTCCGGAATGCGGAATGTGGCGAACGCCACAAGGCAAACTGAAAGATCCTTTCCACAATCGATCATTTGAACTGGTAACAAGACAGAAGGAGAAACCCCACCGAAACATTTACAACAAGGAACTCATTTAGGAACCCCATCATAGTAGTCCTATCCAAAAACACGTGGATCTGTTTCATAAGCAATAAAGACCATTTAGCACGTGTGAACTTGAATCGAAAGGGAAAGAGTTTCATTTCCTGTGTTGTCGTCGCTACAGGATTTCATTTACTCGGAGGAAGCGCGAAGTGAAAAGACTCATAGTGAGAGACAGAGAGATAGGAGTAGAGAAAAAAAAGGATGTCAAAGAATTTACATTCACAAAGATTCCTCCATCGATCTTCCTCTCCAGCCATCAAGCAGCATAAAGGTTAGCAGAAATATTTTGACCTTTTCCCAGATCCTTTTTGAACGGGATTACGTTATTTGTGAAAGCTTCGTAATTTAAAAAAAGGCAAAAACCCGGAGAATTTATCCTCTAAGCAAACATGACAATGTGTAAACAAAACTGTCCCCACAACACACGTCATCATCTATAAAACTAAGAAGAGGAAGAAATACTTTTCATATTTATCCAAAGGTTCCAAGACAGGGAGTAGTTTTGTTAATTAACAAACGCGCCTACAAAAATTCTTAAACATCCGTTATATTTGTAAAAGATAAAGATAACCTTCAACTATTTCTCTTAACTATAAATTTAATTTTTTCTTTGACAGGAAACAGATGATATTGATTTATTACAAAAGAAAAATGAAAGAAGGAAAACTTTTGGAAGGAGAAGATGAAGAGAGGAAAAAAATTTTTTTGACCTATTTTTGGTCCGAAATGAGGAAGAATTCTTGTTTAAATAAAATTCGATATTTCTCTTTTCCAGGAGGAGGAGGAGGAGGAGGGAGAAAAGCCGGAAGGAAAAAATGGAGAGTATAAGAAAAAAAAAGTTCGTAAAATCAATTTTTCCTCCTCTACACTTAAACATAAAAAAAAAGTGAATTGATCCTTCTTTGGAAGGATGAATCAATCTATTTCAATTGAAAACGTCTTCTTGGGTTTCAAGATTGAAACGTTTTCCGGTCACCCTGTAAACGTAATTTGATCTTAACCGGCTTCGAGTTTTTCAAAGAAAAAAGTTAATTCAGGGAAGAGAGATAGAAGAGAAAGCAAAGAGAGATGAATGAAAACGAAAGGATATTACAAAACCATATGTCGAGTTTCTTTTCTATCCGACAACAAAACAAGAGATATTAGACAGGATCCGGAGAACCTTGAACGAATCCTTGAAACGAACGCTGTTTTTAAAAATATTCAAGCGACAACTTTCACCCCCCACCAGTGCTGACAAAATGCTTTCTAACATTTTCATCTATCCTCTCCGACTTTGTATTTCCTTTTGTCGTCTTCGTCCTCCCGTAAAAGTGAAAGAAGGAAGACAAATGTGAAACTGTTCTTTCTTTCATAATATCAAAGGCAAGGACAGCCTTGGGCTATGCAAAACTTCGGAAAGCGAAGTCATCTCACTCAAAATTCCTCTTCAAAATGGTTTTGTTAGCTTAGTCTGGCCCATCTTCAGGCTAAACATGCCTTTCCCTAACAAAAAAAAAGTTCTTTACCCATTCTAGCAATGTTTTACTTTTAACTTCTTTTCTCCTCCGTCTTCTTCTTCTTTTTTGTTAAGTTCGAGAAAATTTTTTATCTAAAATCCTTTGTCGCTGACGGAAATTGACATTTTATTTTATTTCTATTCTTTGAACAACGGCTTTCCTTTTTAACGTCTCAACAATTTATTTGATCTTTTATTAAAAAGGAAAAAAATAGAAAAGTGTGGGAAGTAGACGGGACAGAAAGGGAAAAGTGAGAGACGCAGATAAAGTTATTAGTGAGAGAGAGCTTGGGAGTTGGCAAAGCAAGTGTTCTGTATTCACGAAACAGATCTTTCATTAAATTGTGCATTACTTATGAAATGATTTGATGACAGAAGTGTGTTGAATTTATCAAAGAATTTCTTCTTCCTTTCGTACGAAGAAAATCAGCAACGAGAACAAGTTGTTTACCAATGAAACTTGGACACCTAGAGACAAATATAAATAAATAATGGGAGTATGTGCCCTCTGTATAAAGAAGATGACACGCCATTGGTGGCTGTGTGGAATCTCAGTGGGAAAGATCTACATGGAGAGTAACAATAACTGAATTGGGATGGAAACACGTTTTGAAAACTAGGGACCGGGAAAGCTTTGGGGGTACTTATGTAGAGTGAGGGGTTGAGAAGCGAAAGCCTCCAAAACTACTGGTAGAAGAAGGAGGAGGTAAAAAAAAGTCTAAGAAAGGTAGTTGTATATAGTATTATATATAGTCGCTTATTATTTATTTGTATTTGGGTAAGATATATTTATTGTAATTAGAGTTAGTTAGAGATAGTCAGGGTACCGGTTACGGTCCTAGTTCACTGACTATGAGTTTTTCGTTTGTGTCTTTCTGTGATGTTAAGAACTATGTCTAAGTCGATGTAAACAGGACAATCAACGCTTAAAAATACGCCCAAACAAATAAATAAATATATTATCGATAAAATATAAATAAATGTGGTGTATTTCAGTCCAACAGCAGATTATTAAGTTCTACCCTACCTATCTTTCTTCACCACACGTCATTCACACCCAACAATATGCTGTCGTCTCCAAGGTGTCTTGGTAAATTCTTATAATCATGGTTTCCTGGCGGAGTATTCTCACAAGGTTTTACACCACAAGTTTATTTAGTTCTTACAAGAGAAAGACGGAAAACAATCACACAAAGTCCTTGTCATAACTGTTCTAAATCCAAAACTTCGTTAAGCAATAACCTCACAAAAACCAAAACCATGTGACTAATGTCTTGTGTGATGTTCGAGATTTTCCAAAACAACAAAAGAAAAACATTTGTTATGAGTCAAAAGAATTTCGCGCTAATAGATTTCAAAATAAAAATTAAAACAAAACAAAACCCAGAAATAAAAAAAAGAGAAGGAAAACCTTTTTTTCTTCTTATTTTTCTCAAAATAAAAAATTTATCACAAAAGAAATCAAAACCGGAGAAAAGGAAAAATGCGAAAAAAGCTAGAACAAAACAGACAAACAAGAAAAAAAAAGCGCAGGAAACTTAAAAAAAACGGAAATAATGAAGGTTAGCTTAAGCATCCCCTTTCTCCACCATCCCGCTCTTAGTTTTGCAAAAACAAGGCAGCAGGGCTTTCTCCCAAAAAATAATGAGCGAAATGGAAAAGTATCAAAAAACGGGGGGGCTCTCGTCTTTCTCCTCCCGGTTTTCGCATCTTTCCAACAAAGATAATAACGACTTTTTGGAAAAATATTCCGCTCAGAAATTGGATTCATTATGATTTTAGGATTGTTTCCCGTCAGAACATCCTTAGGGAATTTAATTCAGAAGCGAAACCCGGCTGGAAATATTATTTGTCGTTTTCCCGGCGACAGATATAAAAAAATTCTCACATTTTTATTTACTCAAAAACAAGAAGGGAAAAACTTTTCCAGCCAAAATAAACCCGGAAAAACCTTGTTTAAGCTTTCCTACTATAAAACCTCATTCCTGGCTAATTTTGTAGCCCATACCCCCCAAAAATTTTTCTCTCATTCAAAGTCATTTCCCGAGAGTTTCTTAAATTATTCATCGATGAAAGGAAGCTGGAATGAAATGGGTGGAAAAAGTCGCGACAAAAATGAGCTTTTCCCCGTTTTCCCGGAAATAAATATATCAAGTGATTAAGGTGGAAATTTCATTTTGAGGGAAATTTTTCCTTCTTTTTTTTTTATTATTTGGAATGAGTCGATTAACTTTCCCCCCCGAATGGAATTTTTTAATTTTATCGCTGACGGAGGATAAAAATAAAATAAAAAAAATAAAAATTGATTGGGGGGGCGGTTCGCCAAGTTATCTGCTCTCCTCATACTTGGTGCTAGTTTCATTCTTAGTTTCCTCACTGATTTGTCTACCTTTTCTAATTTATCTACTTATGTATTTGTATATTTTGCTTTTATTTATTTATCTTTGTGTGTTATTTTAACATCTTACTCACTTGCGTATCTCATTTTTTACTCTTTCCCCATCAGCTGCCCAACTGTCTATTTTACTCTATTCGATTTTCGATCTATACTTTAACCTTTATCTAAAGCCTTTATCCACCCCACTTGAACTGATTATTCTTCCTGTTGTCCTAACCTCTATACTGTTAATTATAGACTGAGCACAAGCCTTCATCCCATTTTTTACATCTGAGGGTTGACCGATTTGAGTTAAACTTGATTTATGTAATACTAATCTGTAATAGTACCTACGTAATAACCTGTATATACCTGTAATAATAGTACCAGTCAACATTGACAGGTGGCTGCTGTCAAGCAGTTTAGTCTCAGTCATTCATAGTGCACTCATAGCTTTAAGCAGTCTCATATCGTCTTTCATAAGGTAATGTCAGGTTTTTGCAGTGACATACAGTCTTTCTGGATTATTCGCAGTCTCAGATAGTCACTGACAGGTAAGCGTACTTATTTCACTATTCCTCGAAAATTCTCGGCCATCTCAATACTCACTGCTGGGATCGAGAATCAGCAACCAGATCATTGCGTACGGCTGCAACATTTGCCTTTAACTTTTCATGACACGTAAGGACAGTGTAGTATATGTGAGAGCTGGTCATCATTAGGAAATTTGGTTAGATTAGTATACATTGAATTCGTCGCAAATGGTACAGTTATGCACATGTCAACATTTGCCGGTCTAAGTAAAGACAAGAAGAATTTACTATGGGACTCTTGAAATTTACCTGAGAAAGTCGACATTTTCCAATTTCGGTCTGTTACTGTATCATAAAATATAAAATGACCTGGGAAATGAAGTTAGACAAAGACGACTCATGTACGAGAAGAAGATGAAAGTGTTAGGTGAGACGCAATCGTCTACCAAATCACCAGACGACAGAAAAGGCTCATGATAGACATGCTAAAAGTTGTTGGGGAACGTAAAAGTTGTTATACATATACCATCTTCCTATATTCCAAACACAAACAGAACTTTCTCGCAGAACTAACAAATAAATGTTAAACAACGAGCAAAGAGCCACACTCAAAAACGTTCTGAGAAAACTCAAAAACTGACAAATTTAAAAAAGAAAAGCGAGACGAAGACACGAACAAACCGTTCCAACACCAGTCAGCAAAGGATGACCCAGAATGCGGAACCAATAATAACGGAGGGAGAAGTGTAATTGCATTTTGAAGCACCTGGATCACTGATTCAGTTTATTACTTTAGAAGAGCTAATGTCCCTCTTCAATCGGTAATTACCAGCAGTAAATTGCTTTCATTGAATGAAGGTAAACTGTTCGATTAGGATCGAACCTATTAGCTTTTGTCAGTGAAATTAATAACCACGGGAATGAAAACAAAAATTTTCCGAAGATATTCAGCCCGAGTTTCTCCCTCCTCCCGGATTTCTCACAATTCATTTTTGATTTTTTGTTTGTTTGTTTGTCCTTTCAGCAGAACATCCGTTTAGGTTAATTTAGTTGTGATGAAGTGTGGGTTACAAAAGCTGTGAAACCGTCCCTTTCGTTTTATTTCTATAAATTTTGTGCTAATTTGTTGGACTGCTGTTGTACCAAGTTTATTTAGGAACAGAGATGTGTGTGAGATGTTCAACTTTTGCTGACTGAAGACAGACTACAGAATCGATTTTAAGTGAACAATCAAAACGGAAGCTCTGTATTGCTAATTATATCACAGCTTCCATTCGTAACCAAACTGCACACTTTCAGAGAGGCTTTGAAGTTGTATCTTCACACGTGGATGCTGTGTATCAAAATATAGCAAAACGCTTCTATCTATTTCTACCTATCAGGTCCTACCTACTACCTCACTTTGAGTAGCTGAAGTGGGAGGCCTGGTGTAGTGATTAAAGTGCTCAACTTTGGAGTTATGATTGTGAGTTTAAATCCTCCTCCCACATCCTGTTGTATCCAAAGGTGGAAAACGGGACTAAAACTAAACTAATTTTAGTAACTGAACTGTTTTACATTTATCACATCAGTAAGAACTTATTCGTGTAGGTTTGTTTATTTATTTCCTTTCAAAACATATTCATAGAGCTCTTCCACAGGTTTCTAATCAGCAAATATCACACACGCACCACTGCATTCGAGTCATTAATAAGCAAAACCGTCTTTCTAGCGCCTGAAAACATCAAACAACAGCAAGAGAACACTCAGCAAACAATAAACAATCGAAATCAAAACGGAAATTGACAAAACCAATAGAGCTACACCCCGGAGGAATAGATCACATGGCAACTGAAGCAATCCAAATCCGTGTTTAAGACACATCCCCACCACGTGACACACACACACACATACAACACGAATCTCTCTCTCCTCTGTCATAATCAGGCCGAGAGAGGAAACGAAACCGAAATCCCGAATAGCTCCTTTCACGTCATTCACATTCCTCCAAGGGCGTACTGTATATATACAGAAGTCATTTAACCCGGCGAAATATCCTTCTCCTTTTTATTTTATCTACTTTTATATTTTTATATTTAATTAAAAAGCTTCTTTTTCGAGAGAGGGAAAAAGATCAAAGTTATTACTTCAATTTTTTCTCTCTCTTTCTTTCTCTACTCCGTCCTTCATCCACTCCTCCTTCTCCTCCTACAGAAAAAGAAGGGAAATCTTGATACCTTAGAAAAATTATGAATAATTTCATTTTGAAAACTTTTTTCGTGAAAAATTCTAAAAACTTCAAGATTCCTTTTATAAAATTACAGGCTTTTCCGTTGTTGTTCGTGGAAAATGTTTTTCCGCTGAGAAATAACTGGTGAAAAGTTTCAAAAAGTGTTTAACGTTGTTCGGGGGAAAATGAACTTTGACACGGTTTTTATTGTGGCTAATTTAAAGGTGATACATTCGCCCAGAACCGAGAGAGAGAGGAGAGGCAGGGAGAGAGGGAAGTAATTGTAAAAGCTTCAAGTTACAAAACTCAAAAATTTGATATTTTGGTGGAGGACAAATTTCTCCTAGGTTACCTACAAACCTACAATATATGTTACAGTAAAAGTGATAAATCAGGCGATTATACATACACAATTCCCATGTGATTATTCATAATCGCTAATTAAGCCCGGTAAAGATGACAAATTCTTGACTATTTATCACATTTACCGGTTACTTTATAAAATCTCCAACTCATAATGGGGAATTCAATCAAAGTTTGTTCAGATCCTTTGCTTTCGTCGCTTTTCTGATGAAAGACAAGGAATCTAAACAGCTGTGCTTGTCAGTAACAGCGAAACATGAGAATAAGTGATAGAGACCAGGCATTTGAGCAAAATTTTATTTATTCTCCCATTAATAGTTGGGTATTTTATAAAATAGCCGGTAAATGTGATAAATACTCAATGATTTGTCACATTTACCGAGGTCAATTGGTGATTATGAATAATCGCCGGAAGTTATATATATATCCGCCTGATTACCTTAAGAATATTACGTTTCGAGCCTCATAATATTAATATAAGTCTGTTGAGTTAGATGTTCTTCTGTTATTAGAGAGCCTGTATAGCCCTTTTTGCTAAAGTAGCCTAATTGTGGCGACCAATGCAACACGCTCAAACTGGTAACAAACAAGTCACAAAGACATGCAGCATGAAGACGCGATGAAGCCTGTAGAAAAGAGTAGACACAAAGCATACAAATGAAACACTCAATCAGTGCAGTACAACAGACCAGTGAAGTAACTCAACCGGATATGGAAACGACCGCGGTATTTTTGTTCAAATTTTTTATTTTAACACTATGAAGTCCGCTGGGCCCACTGTGGAGTCATGAAATATTTTACACACGACATTGGCTGAGTGACGTCACATTCGGAAATTATTTTGGCTGGCGATCTTGTGCTTATTTACACATGTGCACGATTACCACTAAAGTTCTTATGTTGTGAATTTAAAATATTGGTGCTCAGGCAGAATGAGAGTCAGTTCTACCATCACCGACACAAAAAAATTTACATTAGACCTCCGGACGTCATAGTGTTAGTAAATTAATTTTCGTTCAGAATTTGTGAATTTCATTAACAGTCCCAATTCCGACAGTAATGATCACAATAAAGATACCAGTGTGATAGTAGCTGTATATACAAAGTGGTAGTAGTTGTTGTGTGGTATCAAGCTAGTGACAGTTGATGGAGAAATTATTGTTTCACCGGTTAAGTCTTCAAGAAAATCACTCAAAAACACAAACCCACGACTAAACACGCGCGATTTGAACTTCAGTATTTAATTTAATTTAATTCGAGAGGGACCTAAAAAAAAGTCGAAAGTTTTCAAATTAAAAAAAAAGAAAAATCTCTCGAGAAATTATCTTTGAATTGAAAGTTTGATAAAGATTTCGATTAAACTTTTCGGCCAAGTTTAAACCCAGATTTAATTTCAGTTTAATTTACTATTTTTCTTCTCCTTTTCCCTTTCATCGCGCGCTTTTGTTTTAATTTCACCTCCATCCCCTGACATCTCCCACAGCTCTACCCACTCCCAGTGACTTATCAAACCACCTTTCATCAGGAAACAAAAATTCAATTTTTCTTTTCATTCCTTCCGCCCACGGAATCAAATTCGAAAAGCTCTAAATCTAATTGTAGAGAAGCTTTGACGATTCACAGATACAAAAGGAAAATTTGGATTACCCGAAGAAACGTTCCAGGTTCTAGGGGGAAGAAAATTTTCAAAACTCACTCGACTGTTAACTTTTCACTTCCGATTTATTTTTTTTTGGAGGAAAGCGTTTTGGAAATGTGAGAGAAAAGTTTTCTCTGCCCCACCCCCGCCCTCCTTTCCTTCCTGGATTATAATTTTAAGAGAAAGCAGGTGTGAGTGTCAAAGTTTTTTTCTTCTTTCTATTTTGAAATTACCATCTTTTCGATTGACCGGAAAAAGTTATATACATGGAAAGGTGAGAGTTTTCCTTCCTTCAAAGTTTTGGGCAAAAAAAAATAGAAAACGTGTATACGGAAAAAAGAGCCACAACTTTTTAAGTTTGTTTGTGGAAGGAGGAGATGGAGTAAAGTTGAAATCTTGTTTCCATGTTCTTCCCCACCCTTCTGTCACACGTTCGAGAGAATGATTGCTGTTGAGGTTAAAAACACTGAATGTCGGATAAAAATTTTCCTCAGAGCTTCAAACCTTCTTCACACTCATAGCAAATCGATTCCATGTTTTCCTTATATCCATTTAAAACAGCACCTAACAGGATGATGGTACTAGAATAAGGAAGACAGAAGGAATGAAGAAGAAAAAGAAAGAAGCAAGATGATTGAGTGTAGAAGAGATCTTGGGATTATAGACTATCGGGTTATAGCTAAAAGACTTTTTGAATACTGTCAGGTTCAGGCTGCGAACTTTTTAAGGTTTGGCGGCTGTTGTTCATCACGCTAGAAATCTTGTACACAGTTCCTGATGAAGCTTTCTGAAGAAACTAAGTGTCTTAACAACCCACTGGTGCTTGGATTTGGGTTTAGAATTTGGTATTTCTTAGGTTAAACCGCCATCTTGATCAGTTTCCTGATGAGGCTATATTTAGGTTTTTGTAAACAAGATCCCATAACACAACTCCACTTATAGCTCAGTCACCTTCTTCAACAGGGTCTTATTCATATTCCCTGCGTCGATTCAAGTTCAAACCTTCATCACACTTCTCCTAAACTCTTCTAGTCAAGCTATTTGTCCTCTAAAACGGTTTAAACAGTTCGTCCATCCTATCTCTTTCACTTCTGATATCTATTCTCATAGTAAATCAAGTTTTTTGGCAACTACTTACGACCTAGACTTTTGGAGAAACAATTCTGTAACGAATCCCCAGCTAAACGACTCAGTTACCCACCCAACAGCAAAGACTAGAAACTTTCTCCTAATTTACTTCCATCGAAGCCTTGATTGTAAACACTCTCACAAACTTCCTGCATCCGGAACAGACCAACTTTAAAATGGCAAACAAAACGGAAGTAATTTCAATCCCTGGCGTTCAATAAAAGTGCCTCCTTCATCCCTTCCTCCCTCTCCTTACCCCTTTCGGTCAACGCTCCAAGGGAAATACATAAATATAAACAAATTAAGAGATCACTTCAAATCCTCAGTATTAAATTCGTTAATTGTTAAGCAGCCTCGAGGTTTTAATCCTTAATAACGCGAATTATTTCCTGCTTTTTGCGTTTCGCACCTCCTCCCTTCCTCCCGCGCCACATCCCCGGCTCTCTTCCTCCTCGTCAGAAGTTTTTATGTATAGTCGCCGCATACAGCGTTTGACAAACAAAGCAAAACCAAATTTTAATTAAATTTTCACCCGGAAATATAATTTATTCAGAGCCAGGAAAACTATAAAATTCAATTTCTCGCCCGAATGACAATTTTAAATATTGAAAAACAAAAGACGCGTTTCGGATGGAGGCAAACGAGGAGGAGGAGGAGGAAGGAGAAGGACTCTGGACGACAGGAGAAGAAGAATAAGAAGAAGAAAGCAGGAAACTTTCTTTTTGTTTGGTTACAATCAATCGCTCTCAATTTTTTATTTCTGACTTCCTTTCTTTTTTTTATGAGTTTTGAAAACCGGGAGAAAAACAACAGGAATTCGGGGGTCACAAGGATTTCGAAAAGAAAGTAAAATTTTATGAACTTGGTTTACAACAACTCTAACCAAATTCAATTCCAACGACTAAAGAGTCAGTTTTTTGGGGGGACGTTCAAATCGTCTAAATTTGTGATGTTTTGGTTTCGACAGCAATGCTAACTGTTGTGATTATGGTTTCAGTCTCTTGAGAGCCTTCTGTTCTGTCGTACTGTTGTCGTCGTTTTCCTAACAACTTAAATTCGAGTATTCAATTGCAGTCGAGTTTGTGAATACTCTCACGGGTTGGTGGTTCCATTTTAGAACAATCAACAAAATCCTGATTAACTTCAGAAAGTAACTAAGGAAAATAAAAAGAAAGTAAAAGACATAAGAAACTAGAAACAAGATAAATAAAATAAAGAATAACGAAGGAAAATTAGAAGATAAGAGAGAGAGAGAGTAAACAAGGAGAAAGGAGAAAAAATATTAAACAAATATATCAAAAACAAAGTAAAGAAGCACAACTAAACAACAAAATAATGGAAAAAGAAAATAAACAGATGATAAGAAGAAACAAGAGACAAAAAACAAAGAAACAAAAGAGCAGACAAAAGAAATTATGGAAACAAACAGCAAAAGGAAAGTTTTAAAAAAAGCGGCAAACGGAACAGAAAGTGAAACTGATTCTAAGGAAAAAGAAGATGGAAATACTGAAAGAAGAGAGAGGAAAGTTACAGGTGAGGTTAACACAAAGTTGCTTACAACCTCAAGACCACGTGACGGGAAAAAATTGACATGAGGCAAAACCGGAAATCAGGTACGACGACAACGACACTTCCCAGCTGTTAACAAAAAACCCTGTTGAATAAATGCAGAATTCTGGTTAGCCTAATTGCTGTTTTCCACCACCTTTCGCATGACAACAGCTCTTTTTTTTAAATCAATCACCTGAGCCTTCGATCAATTATCCCAAAACCCAACTATCCAATCCCGAATTTCGGGGTTCGGGTGACAACCTGTCCATCAAACTTTTCCTTCATTACCACCGAACTAATTTTCTTTCCTTTTATTTGCGCTTCTTCTTCTCTATAATTCTAAGTAAACTCGAGCTGGCAAACTTAATCAAAGAATAATATTAAACACAAAAAATTTTCTCTTCTTCATTAAAATTTCTTCTCAACAAGAAACCTGGAGAAACCTTTTAGGATAGGAAGAGCGGCAAATAATCCAGTGCTTCAACCTCTTCCTCATCAGGTTCTTTCATCAAATATTTAAAACAAATAATCGAAAGAAAGGAAAGCACTTAATAAAAGTAAATTAAAAGAAAGAAGATTAAACGCAAACCGGATGTATATATGAATTAAAGCTGACGATTATCCAAAACCGGAAATAATTTAAAGCTCAAGCTAACCAGAAACCGAAATAGTTGTCAGTCTCACTTGCAAAGTTTCTTACAGTAACTTCTTTTGATGATACTGTTACACACTTCACCGTACTTATATTTTTGGTTTACGACATTTTAAACTTCCATGTTATTCATTCCTCTTGAGTTCCCTAACTCGTTATTTTATCTTTACGACGGCCCTGGATTTTCGAACCTAAACAATGTTTTCAAACGTGAATGAATAAAATGACTATTTTCGTTATAAAATTGTAGAGGAATTCTTCAGAGGTGGTGGTGTTGTAGTCGTTTCGAATAAAAAAGAAATTTTCTCCGGAAAATTTTTCCTTTTTGAGGTGTGCGGTTGACTCTTGGGATTCTTCGTTTCGCGTCATCCAGAGTCACATTTCATTCGTTTAACAAATTTTTTTGTTTAAAGGTGAGCCCCGACTGTCAACCCCTCCTTTAAAGGAAGACATTTTTCTTTTTCTTTTTTACCGTTGAGGATTCCATCCCAAACGACCCGTGATGTTTATTCTTGTCGTTTTATCACGAATGAATCTAATATCTCCTTGTGAACCATTTTCATTCCTCCCTCAAAATCTACAGAAAGATAAAAACTAATCTTCGAGGATAAAAAAATGGTGGAAATTTAAAAATTTGAAGCCGCTTTTAGAAACGCGCCAGAAAAAAATTATTTGCTTTTCGAAGGATTTAGAAAAGATTTCCGGCTTTTTGGTTTACATCAAGAACAAAACCATATGTGACGGCCAAAGCAAATATTTTCACAACCCCTATTTGTATTTCGCCCCTTGCCATGGCCAAAAAGTTATTAATTCCAGCTTCCAAACCGGGAAAATTATTTTCTTTTTCCTCCTTCCCTCCACCCCCGCCCCGCCCCGCCATACCACCGCCATCTACTCTCACTCTCGGTTTTTTTTTACATCGAGGATTTCTCGTTTTAAAAGTTTTCTCCTATCGTATCCGTTCGATGATTCTGTCGGGTTTGTTTACTTTTTTGAGCGGTTAATCTTACTTCCCATAGAAATCTTCGTCGAACAATTTTTTTTTTTACTGGGTGAAGTGGAATTGATTCTGCAGGAGGAAGTGGTACAGCGTTCGTGTAAGCTTTTACATACGCCCGGTGAACGCCCGAATGCGTCATTCAAAGCACTTGACAAATTGATTCACCCGCGTGAAGGGAAATCGTTTGTTCTCATCCCGCAGTTTGTTCGTCTCTGTCTATACCTCTGCCCCCTCTGTCTCTTGCTGGAAGTGTTTCCAACAGACCACAGGTCAAATGTTAGTATAAAAATATTTTCGACTTAGACCCCAGCTGAAGGGGTTGTTGTTTGGGGAGGTATTGTCGTTTTTATATTACCGCGAGTGAAGCTGTAACTTTAGATTTTGAGTTAATCAGAGAAATCATGAATAACTATTTACAAAAACTAGGTTCGTACCTGTTTTATATTTAATTTAAAAAATTTGACGAAAAAAATTGTGCGCCATTTTGAAATGAGTTCTTTATGACAATGTGTATTACTTATACAACAAACACGTCCCAGTGTATATTATTGTGATCATAACCACAAAATCTTCCAAAGATTGTATATTCATTGTGCAAGATTTATGAAACGAATTCTTCAAAAAAAGTGTGCAATACTTTTGAGATAAAGCTTTTATGACATACAAACGGAAATCGAAGTAATGTAGAGTTTAGTAGAACTAATAACAATATAATTAACAGTGAGAGACATTTTAGACTGAAGCATACAGAATGTCTAGATAATTGTGATAAATGTGATATGAAAAGGATTGGTGACTTGATTTTTGTATATAGCCTATAGATAATTTTAGCTACACACCTAAACAATATCTAATGACCAAGAGAACACGTTCAGACTTGTACGAAAGGGTCCACACGAAGGATATTTATAGAACTTGCGACCAATTGACAGTCAGTCAGTATAACTACAACGAATCTTGAAATAGGGCCTAATATTGTTCGAAATTTAAATTTCGCTCCTTAAACGTGTAAACAGACTTGCCATAGTATAAGAAACCGGAAGCGTACCGGAAGAAGTATTCATCGCAAGAAGAGAGACAACCAGAAACCAGATACAATCGTATGATAGGTTAGCCATTATACTTCTAAAAACTTGAACCAGCAAATAATTGTTTATCTAGTGCAATCGCACACAATTATATGTATAGATATGTCTACGTAGATAATTTTAACTACATATCTAAAAGAATTAAACAAATTGTGACAACCAAAGCAACAAGTTCAGACTTCTAACAAAGACATGCAAACACTTGCAGGAAGACGCGTTCAGGATTGCACGAAAGAGTCAACACGAAGCATATAAATAGAACACCACCAACTGTCACTCAGTCAGTGCAGCACAACGAAGTACCTCGAACGGCTACCGGAACGACAGAATTCCGTTCAGAATTCGTGTGATTTGTCTCATCACATACACCTAACTCCGACACAAATATACTGTAACTCTGAAGGGATGTACCACTAAAAATAATAAAAAAAAAGGAAAATGAAAATTTGATTTGACAAAAAAAGGAAATAAAACCTTTCGTCCGAAATGTGCGTCTCTCCGTTTATCTGTCGGACACACACAACATTTAGACGTTCGACTTATCAAAGCGTCCACAAGTCTTCCACTTAATGTGATAAACAAAAGGACCGAGAGCTCGTATTATATGAATAATCGCCTAAAAAATTTACGCTTGCGTACGTTTCGAGGGGGTTTTATACCTCAAAAAAAAACCTTTTTTCCCTTCTTTCTTTAATTTAAATTCCTTCATCTGAAATAATTCCACTCTGACGGAGTCTTCTTCTACATAAAACCACACGTTCAACCGTTCAACCGTTCATAAAAAAAAAGAGAGAGAAATTTAGGCACGGCTTCAGAAATCTCTTTTTCGGAAACTTTTCTCCAACTTTTATAATTTTCTCTATAAAAATTTTTCTCCTTTTTGGGGGTGGGGGTAAAAACAAAATGGAGTAATTAAAAAACGTCAAGAACAGAGCCGAAATATGAATTAATAAAAACTCTAATCGAATTATTATGAACGAGACAACGAAATGAATAAATTATATCAACAGGCGATGGTCGAGAAAAATTTTTAATATTATTTTTCATTATATCCTCCTCTGGAATTAAATTCGAATTTAATTAACAAGAAATAACAATTTTTCTTCATATTATAAATGTAATTTGAGCCGGAAACCAAGAATCGTGACGATATTTTCTCTCTCCTCTCTCGCCCTCGAAGTTTTCAAAACCAAAGTTTCAAAATTAAGTTTCGGTGAAAGCATTTAATTGCAACAGTCAACTGTCGCGTTTATGCCACTTGTCTACAATTCAAATTTGGTTATTTTTCAAATTAAAAAGTTTCCCTTAAGTTTTTTATTAAATTATCAGTTTTAGAGCGTTCCGGAATAGTTTGTTTGTATTATCTCAAGACTTAGGGAAGGAAAGGAGGCGTCTAACTGCCGTCTTTTTCACACCCAGTCATCGTCATTTAACTTTTCTCCTCGAGTTTCATCCGAACTGAGTTTCTGGGAAAAGGTTTAAGCGATTTTTAATTTTTTTTTCTTTTAAATAAATATCCTCCGGTTAACTGTCTCCAAGTACTTTGTAGATCTATCATTAAGGCATAGTCCCAAGGGAGAAGATGGGAGTTACAGTCTTTGAATATAAAAATAGAACACCTAGAACGAAGAAGTGACAAAACTAATTTGGGTCACTAAAACAGAGTATATAGTAGAGAGAGGAAAGCTCACAATTCGTTGATTCAAATTTTTAAAGCCGACAGGATTGTCGAAGAGGAAAGCTTTCAGCACATTCAACTTCTTGAAACACAGGTTTGGTGTTGGGTTAGTCATTCGACAACTCATAATCTTGATAGCGGGTCCTTTGCCAAAAGAAATATCTCGAGGCAGTAAACTGATATGAACTTCCATTTTTATGAGAGCTTTCAATATTCCGATAAAATATAAATTCAAAAATTCATGTAGTGGATACTAAGCATCTTGTTCTTCTGCAGATTTATGATCTCTGTATATCAACCTCTCCCTAAGGCCCTTCGGCTAAAAAAAGGTGTATCACACTATACATAGAGGTTCAATAGTTCGCTTCCATGAACCAGGCGTTCAAACAAAGCACTTAAGGCTGAAGCTTTCAGAGACTTACTTCATAAGAAAAGACTCATCCCGAATCTCATTCTCTTCTCCTTCCTCACCAAAATAAAATCTTAAACTAATTAAAACTCCGAGGAATTTGCAAAAACAGGAGAAAAGGATTTTCAGCAAAACAAACCAGAACAAGGAAAGTCGAAACAAGTTGACAATTGTCGGCCATCGATCAATCAGCCTGTCGCGAGTTGTTTGGATTTTATCACGACTGAATTAATTCGACAAACAATCGGACGGGAGAAAGTCTAACGCGAAGAGGCACCAAAGGCAGAGAAATTAGAAAGGGGACGCGATGGGTCTCAGATGCAATCTTACGGTCAGTTGATCATTCGGCTGGAACCACAATAAACTGACTATGCCCACCGTCCCTTGAGATTCTCCAATTACTTCCTGTTGACGGATTTCGATTTCCTCCGGCAGATTTCCTCTTTCCGGATAAAATTTATGAAATAAAATCCGACGAGAGAAAATAAAATGTAGTTTCGGGAAACACGAGGAAGCGAAAACACATCCACGTTGAAAAGGAGATAATTAAGGAAAAAGGTATACACAAACTATTCTCTTTAATAAAGCTCTATTGACTTCTAATTAAATCAATTCCAATCAATCACTGGGGAACTTTATTAAAAATTTTCAAAATTTTTGAGGTCCCTTCCAGAAAGAAAAAAATTATTTCGCGGAATGAACAGACCGAAATTACGAATCCTTCAAGTTTGGACAAAACGTGAGTGATATTAACGAGGCCTTTCACCGAGATATATTGAGCTCGAATTCCTGTTCGACAGCATCGAGCCTGATCCTGGCCAATAAAAAATTGCAGTGTGTTTAATGTATAGTGCTGACTCAAGCCTTATTTAAATATTAGTAACAGTTCTAGGTGATCAAACCTCGGTAGACTGTAGCGAGATCATTAAAGTGAAAAAAATTTTATTGCGAATAAGATGTGTTGTGGTGTGTCCTTGGGTAACACCCTGGGGAGTTCTTTGGTCGGTAGGTCTTTGACCATGACAGTTCAGTTTGTTATTACACCTTCGAAATAAGTTAATGTATAAGAGCGATCCTCAAGACCAGAGAGAGTTCGAGTATTTGCTACCTTCCAGCATTCCTACGAGTGTATCTTTGCGAATTGCATTCTGACCAATCGACCTATAGCCTATTACAGAAACGAAGGCTACAAACGAAGGCTACAAACCTAATGAAAGAAGAAGGGGCCACACATACGAAACATCCAAATCGAACCTAAAATCATTTACAAAATAACTTTACCTTTATTTATTACCCACCAAAATAAATATATATGAAGGCAACAAATCAAATTTCACATCCCCATGCACCTACCCCCTTTCCTCTTCCTCCAGATTCCCATTCTCTCCTGCTATCGCCACCTCTCCTTCCAGAACTCCCACCCCCGCCATACTTCCAATAGTTATCATCTGACATTCCGCCCGACTTTCAATCAGATCGAAAATCATAAACATCACGCTTTCCTGCTTTCCTCATTTACAATTTACATGAAATTTGATTACAACATGAATTTTAAAATACCATAACAATATTTAAAAAGGGCGGTGAGGGGGAACCTACAGAATGAAAATCGCGATGAAAAATTTCTTCTTTGAGATTTTCAACAAATTGAATATAGTAATTCGGAAGGGATTTGATGATTTCCCGTAAATTGATCACGTGATCGTGAAATTATTTCCTCCGGTTTTGGTGTAGAGTTTCCTTGGAAGAGTGTTCAAAATAGATTTGAGACGTTATGCTGCTGTCGGTGAGTTATGTATATTTATACTCATCCAGTTGCTCACTATGGAAATTTATTTAAAATATTACTCACATAATTGAGAGCCAGATCAGGATGATTAGTCTGTATTCCATCATCCAGAATCGAGACGACGACTCCTTTCCCCGTGTAGCCCTTCTGCCAGGCTGGACCCACGTTCATGTCGTAGCCGTCTTTGGCTCCACCGTTCTGTAATAAAATAAATACAAATCAGTGAGTACATTAAGAATGATGGAAGTGGCATGATGGACTAAGACTTCCTTTAAATTTTAACATATAACTGTGCATTATTTATGAAATAATTTATTTACAAGAACGGGAATCACTCATAAAAATCAGCTTTTCCATAAATTTATGGTTCAATTATGAGGTAGGTTCTTGTTGAGAGTGTTTAAAAAATGAATTCAGTATTAAAGTGTGCATTACTTATGAAATAGACTCTTTTTAACTAAGTATAACTCGACCTACGTCATATTTACGAATCTCTCTCCTTCACTAGATCCTTTAACCACTAAAGACTAGTCTATTTGCTAAACATTTCAATACCCCTTAAAGCAGGAGTCGGTAACCTATGACCCGTGGGTCACCGAGTGGCCCATTTGGTAATTTCAAGTGACCCACTTTAGTTCCGAAAATAAAGTTTAAGACATACAAACATTTTTTATTTTCCTCAAAAATTTTTGTCGCAAAGTTATGAAAGTGCCAAATTTGAATTCAGTATAAAAATATCAGTTAAAGCCCCACCCCGCCTGATTGGATGTGGAATCGGCCGATAGTTTTCCACACATGAAATTTATTTTAAGCAAAAACAGGAGCAGGTTAACAACAGAAAATTCAGATGCTTGGGTTCGACTTAAAACGACTAACTATACACCAGACTTGACTAAATTGACCTCACAAGTTCAACAACAGGGAAGCCATTGGTATCGTAGAGAAAGTTTATAAATAAAGTATATCCAGCTGTTTGTAATTATTATCTTAATATAATATATCTTATTATTTACTAAAATACTAAAAATATCTGTGACCCAAACTTTAATACTCGCATTTTGGTTGATTTTGGACAAAAAAGGTTGCAGACACCTGTCTTAAAGCTAAACCTAACAACCTCGCACTTGGAGACAAATGACGGTTACTATAAATAAATAAAAATTTAGGAAGTTCAATGGAAGCGACTCTTCCACAGCTTCCAAGGACCGAACATCACTGTTTGTGTCTAACCTTTTTACGCCGCAGATTTGTTAAGTAAATTCCAGGAAGTTTTATTTTCCCGGAAATCCGGAATAGGTGGAAACAAAAAGGAAGAAAGGAAAACTGAACCGGAAACGAGATGTGGTGAAAGAGAGATAATTGATCAGAGAGATTAAATTAATGTTTCATATTTTAAATGTTTTACGAATGACGGAGTAATGTAAAGTTAACCCGAGGAAAAATGGGTTCCATGATTGAAGTCAATTATAATTTCATTATTTTCTGTCCGGGATAAATTTAATCTAATGGGTTTTATAATCCCCTTCCTCCCGAATGAGGTGGTAGCGGGATGGAGGGAGGAAGGAGGAGGAAAAATAAAACATGAAAATAATTTATAATTTTCATTTTTCGAACGTGAGGAGAGGATATCGAGACGAGCAAAATGTTTAACATGAACGTATTGCCTAAGCTTCGTGATTTTCAAAGTGAAACCTTCAAGAAGCCCCCCAAACACCCCCACCCGTACCATGCCCCAATTTTCTTCTCCATCTCCTCATTCATTGCAAAACTCGAGAAAAGATTTTCTTCACCTAGTGGTAAGGCCCGCGTGAAAAATTTTTAATTTCCTTTGGGGCGGGGGAGTGATTTTTATCGGGAAACTCTTGAATTCGTTTTTAATTTTCTGATTTTTCTTTGGAAAGAGAGGAGGAGGCGGAGGAAACAGTAAAAATTTTTGAGTGACGCGATATGCGTGCGTCGGGAACAAATTTTCCTGTTTTTTGTGTGTGTGTGTTTTCTTTTGTTTTTGTTCCAGTTTCTTGGAAAGTTATTAAGCTTTGAAAATATGAATGGGAACAATATCATAGTTTCTTGTTTTTTATTATTATAGGATTTTGCTAATATTTACATAAGTTTTCCGTTTTAGTTTTGCTTTTTGTTTCTTCTTTTTATGGCTCATGGAAAAGGTTTCTGGATAAGATTATATCAGATAGACTGCAAAAAAGTTTTCGTTCCTTGATTGCTCGGTTTGCTATTTTTGAATTTTTCATTTCGTTCTCTTAGTCTGAGACTGTTCTCGTCAAATCTGTCTCGCATTTTGGTTCTTTGGCTCTGTGACTAATGACCAAATACCGATTTGAACCAAACATTCTCTAGATT